>CAICTM010002962.1:0-10054 GCA_903772945.1 Seminavis robusta | reverse complement strand
GTCGCAGCAGGTTTGTATGGATATGAGGATGTCAGGTCCTGTTTCGTCAAGTCTCGCACTGGTTTGTTCTTGACTTTGTTTGGAGTCCCTGTCATTTGGTCCAGCAAACTGCAGACTGACATTTCTCTGAGCTCCACTGCTGCTGAATATGTTGCCTTCAGCATGTCCATGAGGGAGCTGCTTCCTATGGAGCCTGCTCAAGGAATTGGTACAAACTGCATATGCCGTAATTACTGACAGTCTCGTGGCTCTACAGTTTCGAAGACAACCAAGGTTGCCTGTCTCTTGTGAATGTTCCCCAATGTCGCCCGCAACAAGTATTTGGCATTGAAGTACCACTTCTTTAGGTCGAATATCGGGGAGTCGAAGGGCATCGTGGCCAAGTACATTCCGACTCTGGAACAACGGGCCGACATCTTCACTAAGGGTCTGCCAGCTCCACAGTTTGCAGTCATTCGGAAGCTCCTCATGGGATGGTAATCTACCTCAGCATGTTGCTGGGGACTCTCTCCTATCGTTTCTTGCTACAGTTTCATTTCAGCTGTAAGGGAGTGCGACGGGATACAGCTTACAATTCAGCTTTACAGCTTTATAAATTGCAGGCCTATTCTAGAAAATAATCAATAACTGCTCACTTATTTGGAAATACAAACTTTACATCTCTTAGATCGTTAGATTAATCAATCCACAATGGTATTGTCGCAACCAGATGATTTGGAAGATGTGGCATCTCTTTCTCCATTTATCCGAGCAGGCTTGCTTACTCGGTCTGGGAAGTTTTCAAACATAGCTGCGCAGTGGTACTACAACCGAACTTGTTTTCCTGGCCGAGCAGAGAACAAGCCCGACAGCCTAGAAGACCTTATTGTTCTTTCTGTTGCTTCTATGTCTGCGAAATGTCTACAAGATACTCTCTCAAATGGTTTCCCCAAGGAAGCTACATTCCAACACTTATTCAATGAAGCACTATCCCAGAATCTGCCTGTTCTACACATCGTCATTCCAGAGCTGAATACTGCTGTGTAAGGGGGCGAGCCAATCACTGGAGAACTTGATTTTTATGTAAACGGTTCGTTGAAGTGGGCTATAGAGCTCCTCAGAAATGGTGACAAGATCGGAGAGCACCTTGATCGATTTCACTTGGAGAAAGGAAAGTATCGCAACGTTGACATGAATGATTACATTGTTGTTGATTGCCATGGACCAAAGACTAAACAGGTGAAGGCGACTGAGGGCCGGTGCACTCTGTACTTTGCTGAGGACTTCAGCACTTGTCAATGTCAGATGCGGCTACGGCCAGAACTTGTTCCAATTGAACTGAAACCCTGATGACATCTGAGAAGCGCACCTGAAGGTAGGATACCAATCTACAAGGTAGGTTATCGATTAAAGTCGAAGGTCGACCCTACGATACAAATCGTGAAGGGAGGTTGCGGATTATGCACCGAAGCTTCTGGTTCCCCATGAAACAGTACTTACAAGTCTGTTAAAGGCATGCTCAATGATCCAGTACGGCCCGTTTAACAAACCTACACCCTCGTTGTTAACAATGCGTGTGGTGGACACCGTGCATAACTTGAAGCATGTCTGGGTATTGGTAATTAAAAAGGATCGGCTTTAAATAGTTCTTCCCTCCGAACAAAGATGTTTACCATATAAAGCAGGATCCAGTACCAAGCGAATGGAAGGGCAATTCCTACTTAAGGTCATGCAAAGCATCCAAAACACTGCAAACGTGCTCCAAAATAAGAGTTCCTAGGATACTAATTACTAAGTACAGTTCGGGAAACTAGACCAAAAGAGGGGAAGATTGGGATAATATTGGGGTAAGAATCTTTAAGGATACTACTGGCGAATACTGCAGCGAGAGGATTCGAACAACAACAATCGCGAGACAAGATTGTCATGGTTAACAGGAATAAAAGGGGAGAAAATGTTACCGAATAAGTAACCGAACATCGCATCGATATACAAGGTGCGGCAAGAAAAAAGGGTGGCATTGGATGCAAAACAGCAACTCGGAAGGCAACCAAACAATGAAGGAAGAGGTAACAGCCGCCTTGGTAGCCATGCCAAAAGAGGAGGAATGAGGGGGAAAAGCAAGCAAAGGACCCCCTGGATTTGAGAGCGTAGCATGCCAAATGGCAGCCTTTGGCTCTAGTTTGGGAACCTTGGCCACCTACAAGCCCAAGCTAAGCTTCACCCCGGACGGCGCCTTCTTCTCTCTTCTTCTTGGGGGGCTCACCATCATCTTCACCATCCATACCAAAGGCATCGATGCGGACTCTCGTGCAAGGATGGACGGGAGAACTTACAGTTGGGAAGATCTCGTTCGGAATTCTTATTGAAGAGTTCGCCATATTGCTGAGCCAAAGCATCGATCTCTTTGGCTCCGATTGAGCTTGGGCCAATCTGGGCAAAGAATGCTTCTCTCACATACAGAAAGATACCCAAGAGGATCGCATGGAGTATTTCAGAAGGGCATGCACCGTGGATACCGGTATCATCAGTGGGCTGGAACCGAAGCTCGTACCATGCATTTTCAATGAATTGCTGGGAGATGTCTTTTAGACCTTCCTTGTCCTTGTCCTTGATCAAGTTGGTAATCTCTGTCACTGTTTTGGCCTCATAATCAGCAAGTGGATCATCAGTTTCTTCATTGGGACAGTGACAGTACCGGCACAAATGCTTCACATTCCCTGCCCGACTCCTATACTTCCCACAATGCTTCTCTGCCTCATCCGTGTCGGCCCTTACCATGAGAGTCCAGAAGACTAGCTCAAGGTTTCGGTAAAGCTTTCCTCGGTAATGGAGATCCCAGACCATGCCATTTGCATCCAACGGTAGGTAAGAATGCAGTATGGCCGCCAGGTGCGTATGAAAATCCTGTGCCTTGTCAACCTTTTTGTCTTCCCGATTTGCGACAAATCTCTCATAATTCATCAGGTCCTCCTTTGCTTGGTCATGCTGTGTGTCTCCATACATCTTCTTGCCTTTGGTTTTGCCGGCAGAATAGTTGACCACAAACCCAAGAATTGCCCAGGCATGATCTTTCTTTCGATAATCAAGCGTGAAACAGGACAACGTCATCTTCAATGCTGTGACGGATAGGTTGTTAAACTGGCCAGTCACTGCTCCATCGATGTACCATTGGATGCCAATTCCCATCTGTTTCTCTGGATTCTTGACGTATTCGAAGTATGCATTTCTGTATGCCTCACCAGTATTCAACTGCCCCACTTTGGTTGTCATTTTGGGTGGTGGAGCTAACGGATCATTGTCAAAGAAGCAGAAATCATCATCCGTAAGACGTGGATCGGCAAGCAACTGCCACACACAATTGTGAGCCTCCAGGCACACAACCTTGATCTTTGCACCACAATGAGTGTTGGAGGTTGTATTACAGACACCTCAATACAAATTAGTCGTTTATCCCAATCTAGTTGATAGGGGATATCTATATCTATTCTCTAGTTACATACATGGGGAGTTTAACTGATCTATATGGTCACCCCCTTCACTATATCCTTTGAAGTTGAATCAATCCCAGAAAACATGGAGAAAGATCACTTCTTGGAAATAGCTTAACAGTAAAACAGTATTTTACCTTTACTAAGCTAGAGTGATACTAGCAACCAACACTATTTCCAAGAAGTTCATCTCGAATTCGAGATCACCGCCATGGTGATATATCGATATTGACTTCGTCCTATTACACGCTATCCAAGTCTATGCTAAGGTAAACAAACAGCTCAACAACCTGTGCAGGCAGATAGTGCTGGAGCCCCACTATAAAGGCTATCCAAACAGCCTTGCAGGAAAAAGGTATCAACACAAAATCGTGCCTCACACTGAACACCGGAGGATCAAAAGATCAACTTCCTACATACAGAACATCCAGCTCAGGAGTGAGCCGGAAGCAAGCTCACAGGAGTGAGCGAACACCTCAAGATTTAGTGCTGCGGAAACAGCCATCGTACGAATGCTACCTGCAAGTACGAAAGACAACTACAAGAGAAGACTCATCACACGAAGAAGTGCAGGAGTGGCAGCCAAGCTATCTAGCTAGCTACCACGACAAGTCCAACCGGAACGGAGCAAGGCTACTGTACGATACGGAGCAGAGGCTACTGTACGGTACGGAGCAGAGGCTACTGTACGGAGCGCAGCAAGGCTACTACGGCGACGAACCGTGCAAGCCAAAACAGGAGCGACACAGAGAAGTGTTGCCACGGAAGAGGAACTAGATAACAAGTTCCAACAAGAAGAAGAATTACCACAGAGGTACTTCCATGGGAGAGTTCCTATCCTCAACAAGAGAGCCATCGAAATAGGCTACTAGAAGAGAGGTGCGAAGGAAAATTCCAACGCACAACAAGACGACTTACCAGGCCGATCACTCGGCAACCACAGGTCCTACAGGAGGACTGTAATACACAGAAGTGGGCTTCCATACAGCCACTGACAGGCCCCCAAGAGTGCAAGCACTCGAATCGACCTCAGAGCGAGTTGCATCCATCGGCAACAGGCTGGATAAGAGCAAATTTGCGAGCGAATTCCACCAGCAAACAGGCCGAAGCCAAGCAAGTGCCGACACGACGAACGAGCGATTGAACGACTGCTACCGCTACTATCAACAAGAGCAAACGACCGCTGTTACATAGCCGGTCGCTACTGCTAGGTTGATACCGCCAGCGGCAACAGGAGTGTCAGCCAAAGGGCCGACACGAAGAACACAACGGAGGCGCTCGATCGACCGAAACTGCCACTGAACGTCACAACGAAAAAGGTATCTTCCGGGATATCTTTCAGGGTACGGAGCAAGATCCAAGCTACTGTGCGATCTCTCCGTACGACGGCAACAAGAGAATTTTCCGTGTGGAAGATCCAATTCTCCGAGCGAGTTGCTGGCCCATGCAGCTACTCGTACTGGTACAACATACCGTGCAGCAAGAAGCTAGCTAGCTTGCTAGCTACCGCCTCAAGAGCTACTGCAGCAGTGCAGAGCATGCCATAGGCAGCACAGGAGTGCATCCCAGCAGCATTGAATATTTCTTTGGAGTGTGTATTGAGTTTGCACTCAGCACCTCCTACCCCTTTTATGGAGTGTGTATTGTGGCATCTAAGCCACAGCACCTCCTACTACATTTTTGGAATGTGTATTGTGCAACTAATCCACAGCACTTCCTCCCTTATTAACAGGCAAACCTGAGGCAACAACAGCCTCCAGGCAGGTAGCAACAGATACCATTACAAGTCTATGCCCTTGCTATTTGATCACAGCAAGTGCACAGGAGTGTGGTGGTACCAAAAACCTACAAGCCTACAAACAAAATCATCATAACATCCGCCTTTATAGGCAATGCCGCAACCATCAACGGCACTAATGGCCACAACAACACGGCCAACAACCATCAATGGCTACATCAACAGCCAGCATCGATGGCAACAACAGCCAACAACGGTATCTACCACTACCAAACCGATTACAGTGAATCAACCAAACCAAATTCAAATTGCATCTACAATAATGGCAACTGCAACAACAGCAGAACAAACAGTGAACGTTGGACCGAGTAGCTAGCTACAAGCAAGCAACTCAAGAGTTCACAAGACAAGGAACCAAGCCACAGGATGGCTGGAGCATTCAGAGTTTGACCCACAAGCGGGAACCTGATCAATAGAAACAACAAGAGGGTGCACACCTCAGCTCCACTGCAACTACTGTACAGAGATTGCAACCAACCTTAGTCTCACACCAACAACAGAAGTACGCGAGTACAACAAATCAAGCCAACCATAGATACAACTACTACAAGTCCTGTCACAGCCTGCTCACAGGAGTGTAAGAGCAGTGACAGAACCAAAACTTGTCCTGCCACAGCCATCTCACAGGAGTGTAAGAGCAGTGACATCACCAACCAAAGGATCTACCGACTACATCACCATCGAACCATCATCGACCGTGACACGTCCAGGTCCAGTGGAGCCCATCAAGTTGGAGCATCCACAACTACTACCGAATACTTCCTTACAAGTTTCCAAACTTCCAAGGGCTTCCAGCCCCAACTCAAAGTATCATTGTGGCAAGGAACTTCCTCCTAGTTTCAGCTACTACAACAGTTCTCCCAAGTGTTGCTATAGCCTGACTTGCCAGTCTCAGCTACGGCAACACCAAATGACGGTACCAAGTGTACCAAGTGACGGCACCAGTCACCACAAGTGACGACACCAGCAGTCACGAGTCTCACATGAGTATAAACACCCATGACAAGAGGAAACAATAACTCAACCATTTCCTCATTCCATCTTCAGACATCGAGACCATCCAAGAACTGGGTTCAGTCGAACCCAACAAGTCCGTGACTTCCCAAGCTACATCATTTCCAGCTTCCATGCACCTTCCAATAGGGCATCACTTCCCACAAGTCTACGACTTCCAGAAGCTTCAACCAGCTTCCATCTACGAAGGGCTTCCAGCCCCATCAAGTGTCAATGCAGCCGAACTTCCCAGTCTGAGCCGCAGGTACACCAAGTGACGGTTTCATCCGACACCAGTCTTCCAGGAGTGGCATCACTCTCAGCAGGAGTGCCAGCCACAAAGACTTTTCCGATGATGACAATGTCCGTATTGTCTCGTCTCCACCGCTCAGCTTCTCGTTACCAAGCGGGATGCCGAGCAACTACTTCCAAGGTTTGTTTTGGACTCATTGCAAGCCAGTCGACACGACGACGCGAGACTGGATTACGAAGCCTTTCCAAGGTAGGAGCCTGCTTACCCAAGCACTGATAGACACTTTGAGTGCTATCGATTCTCAGGAATCCTAGAGGCACCGCCTCAAACTCCACAGCAATCCAATTGCATCCAATGTCCAAACCAACCATGCCAGCTTTGGCTACAACAAGTACAAGTCCTGCCACAGCTAGTGACAGGAGTTGGATTGGAGCCACATGATGTGAAAACATTACTGCTGGCTTCCCACTATGTCTGTCTTTGGTGTGTTTACACAGTAGTGCTGGTTTCTCAGCTTGTCTGTCCCTGGAACAAGTGTGCTGCCTGGAAGTGTTTCACTCTGGGATATTGTATGGTTGGCCTGTGCTCTAAGTCTTTAGGCATGACTCATAAGTATTCTTTGGGCATGACTCATAAGTATCTTTGGACAAGACTCCTAGATGATGGAAGATACTATGAGGTCTTGGGACAAGCATGATTACTATATGTTTGATGACATTATGAAGTCCTGGACTATGAATGTACCTATATATCAATGTTTGGTGTCAGGTGAAGTCTTGGATAAGGTTTATATGCAAAGAGTGGCTGGAAGTCCTGTTTTCGACCTGTAGGAAGTCCCATTTCGCGGCCATTCGAAATGTGCCACTGTATTTGACTTTAGGAGCCCTGTGTGCTCACAATTTTTAGTTTAGCATAACAAATAAGTGTACCTGTTGACCAGGACAAAGGATTGTACCTATTGCACTGATAGCACCTGCTATTTGCACCCAAACTACCTTGAAACCTGTCTTGAGCTGACCTCAAGACTTGCCAGATTAAAAGTTCGTGTTGTTCTGAGTAACTGACAAGATGGCATCTGAAGATGATGACAGCCCTTCCAAGGCCAGCCTGGACCTAGCAAGGGATGAAGCTTTGGCCGGACTTCATCGCGGAAATGACCCCCAGGGAAAGGAAGAGCTTCGAAATCATGGAGTACCTCGTGATGGAATGCGGGGAGTGCTCCCTTGAACTACTACTGTTCATTTGGGGTATGAGTATCACTACCCCTACCAAGTTGATCCGCAACTTCAGCAAGGAGGCCGCGGAGGAGTGGAAGGAAGAAGGGATACCCAAGCAGATCACTTGGGTACAGCTCGAACAGCTGGATGCCCTAACCCAAGCCTCAACACTTGGAAGTACCGATCCACCACTGGAAGACCTCGCAAGATGGATATCGAATTGGGAGACTGGAAGGAGAACTTTGGACCCGACCAAATCGAGGAACACTACGAGGACAAGTGGATTGAGGAGGTTGACTTGGCCCGAGAAGCCAAGAAAGCAGCCCTAGCTGAGTATGAGCTCTTGAAGTTGCAGGATAGCAAGGCCAGAGCCGAGAAAGAGCTAGAGGAAAATCTGAAGGATGGCTACAACACACCCCCATCCAAAGGATCCACCAAGAAGACTGAATCTGGTGGAACTGAGACTGAATCCAACCTTGGAACTGAGGACTCTAAGGGGTCTAAGCCCAAGGTGGTCAAGTTCAAGCTTGACAAAAAGGGGGGTGCTGGAGATGGTGCTGACAGTGACCCAGAAGACTCAAGCAGTGATGATGACCCTGAAGATTCTGAACCTGAAGAAGATGAAGCCCCAAGCCCAAGCCCAAGCCCAAGACAAAAGACTGGTCCCCCCTCCATCACTGAGGATGGGACCCTAGACTCAATCTAGCCTCTCTCCACTCTGCACTCACCACCAAACCAATGGTGAAGGCCAGCATGTCTGACTTCAAGGCTTTTGATGGGAAACAAAACCACTGAAAGTCCTTCCACCTTTCTGCCCTAAGTATCTGCTCCCTGATGAGAAAGGGCATCTCCTTACCATCAAGGATGACAAGGATATCAAGAGCACCTGAAGAGAAGAAGAAGGATCCTGCCTATGATGCTGAAGTTCAAGAGTTCTTCTCCATCCTAGTCCTGAAGACAGAGGGTGGGACTGCCTTCTCCAAGGTTCATGCCTACTTGAATACCCTGGATGGCTGCCTAGCTGGAAGAAATTGGTGGAGGTTATGAGCATGGAGGTGACAAAGAATTGAATGCCTCCAACAGGATGGAGACCCTCCAACATCTCAAGCTCAACAACAAACCAGGGGAGGCTACTCCTGGTATGAGTCCAAGTTTGAGACATTGGTTGTTGAGATTGAAGGTTGTGGAGTGGCCCTACCTGAGTTCCTACAGAGAAACCTTTTTGTGAGTGGTATTGAGGATGACATATTCCAAAACATCCTTGACCATTACACAGACTACTCCCTGGAGGACCTGAAGCTGAGGTTGACCAACAAAGCAAGGAAGGAAAACTGCTACAATGGATACGGCTCTAATAATAGGAGAAGCAACAAAAGACCCGCGCTCAAAAGAAAAAGGAAAAGAAGGAACGGCGCAGAACTTGCCAAGTTAAACTCCCAAGCTGGGACCGGCAACAACAACAACCAGCAAAATCATGGACAAGGAACTGGTGGCCCTCCACCAGGAAGTGGATTTTCTAGCAAGGCTTGGAAGCAGATGACGCCTAAAACAAGAAGTGGGTCCTTGAACACAAGGACCAGGACAAGAAAAAGTATGGCAACCAATACTCTGGTACCCAGGGACAATCCAACAAACCAACAGGCCCGACAGAATAATACCAAACACCTCGCCTCCCGCGGAAAGAAAATGCAAAACAACCAACGACTCACAATTCAACAAACGGCGGTTGGAAACCAAGAGGAAGGGACCCAATCCATTTTTCGAACCCCGGTCGGCGCCAGAACATGTTTCGTCGGAACCAACACCCTGAAATGGGAGTCGTTGAACGGGGAGTTCGGCTCGGACTCGGAGATCTCTCCCACCCAAACATTACTGGAGGGTACGGGATGCCCACCCCATCATCGATAGAGTCTGTTTGGAGGGGGCCAACATTATTCCCAACCCAACTTTCAGCCCCTGGACCATCGAAAAAATTGAATTGGTTACCAGGCCAGAATACAGTGAAACCATGTGGGACGACCTCAAAACGCGGGATTTTACATGGTCCGATGAATATTTTGAAAATAATATTGATCCAAATGATCCTCGCGGTCCTGGAGAGCCAGTACCACGCAACAACATGACTGTTCCTTGGGAGTGAGGGGCCAACACCCCAAGACCGATTCCACTGCACAGTCCCAATATTATTTTCATCTTTTGCAGCTAGATGAAGATGGCTATCTTGGCACCAGAACTGTGGCCTGCACGGCCGATATGAAGGAGCATTACAAGACCCTTCTTATCCAATATATACTCAACAATAAAAGCTATGTGGAGTGCCGGA
>CAICTM010002961.1:0-10057 GCA_903772945.1 Seminavis robusta | reverse complement strand
TCTATTGGTATGATGGTGCGTTCTGCTGCTTCCGATCTAGCCGCTAACACAACTCGAACCTTTTGTCATAGTCCCCAATGCTTGAATAATGGAACCCGCTATCACCACGTATATCCTCCAACCATGAGGATCTGTGGATTGTTTGTTGGTGGCTCATTCCTCCTGTACGTTCTCTTGTCATCTTCAGCTGCTTCCACCTTGGAGATCCAACCGTTCCGCTCACACATTCCCTTGATCTCCTCGTATGCAGAGTCCGAAAAATTCAACAAGAGCCGAGGATAGGAGCCGTTTTCAATCTCCTTCTCTATCTCTGCCAACGCAAATGGGAGGTAACCTGAAGGCAGCCAGGATCTCCTTGCTCCTCCTTCATGCAAGCGAACAGGATCTGCCAGTTGTCTCTGTCAGCCGAGTACGCATCCGTGTAGTCTTTCTGCCATTGGTTGATGCGTCTAAAATGGCCAGCCACTTCATTATCTTCAATCGCCCGATCAATGACCGTCAGGGTCTCCTTGGTCCATTCTAACTCTTCCTTGTATGTTGTCGCCTCTTCCTTACATTTTGCCGCCTCCGCCTTGCACTGCTCGATCTCTGCCCGCAAAGCCTCTACTTCCGTCTGTTCGGTGACAGCCATGTGGGCCAGAGCAACGGCCACTTGGTTAATGTCAGGCTCTTCGTGCCTGGTGCGTTTGGCTGGCCGCTTGCTCATGGTCAAAACTTATAGTCAAAACTTCGGATGAGACGAGACAACAAAGACATCAACCACAAGTTAACAGGTGAGTTAACAGGTGAGCTTACCTCAAAGTTTGTCGAACTGTCGAACTGTGCGAACGATTTTGGTATGCAGCCACAAGCGTGAGGGCTGCAGCATCGTGGCATCGTGGGGGCTCCACGAAAGGAGTGCAGTGACAGCTTCCTCGATGGAGTCGGCCGACAATACCGCCGACAATATCGGTATCTTCATCATCGACTCCTTTTGGCGATTGTCAGGAAGCTGTGGATGCAGATGACGGACCAACCGATGGTAGCTGCATGATGCATGGTCGTCCATGGTTACTACCTATACTAACAGTTTGATGTTGCCATCGTGACAAGGTTTTAAAAAGGTGCATGGACGAGCCGCCGAGAATAGTGAGACTCCCAGATTCTGGGAGTGGGGTCTCCCAGAATTTGGGACTCCGAGCGTTAAATCTCTCGATTACGAGCTAGTACTGGTAGCAGGCATCAGCTGCAGGTTGGTTGTGCCAGTGTGCCAGTTAACGCTTTTTCCAGTTCACTGGTTACTGGTAGCACTGGTACCAATAATACCGGTAGCTCAAGGGATACGACCAGTAATATCTACCGGTAACCCGTACTAAGAGTGTGTCCAGACCGCTACTTTGCAAGGGCCTCATCTTCATTTTAAGGCCATATGGGAGGGGTCGGGAGCTGGTGATCGTTGGCAATTGGGCCTAACGGCCTTTTTCACAAAAGTGAGATCTCGAATTTTGTCAAAGAAAGCCCGTTGGCTTTTCACGGGCCTGAGATCTAAAATTTATTTCCAGCTGTCATCTGATTGGCCGCTCATCCATGCATCACTCCCACGGGTACCTTCAACAAATTTCACGAGCGCCCAACCCATCCCAAATGTACGATAAAAGGGAGATAATGAAGATGATACTACTGCAACTTTACGTAGAGTTAAGTAGAGTTTCTACATGTACAGAACGCAACGCAATGATGTGGCTCATTTCTATTGGTCATAGGTCGTTGTTGCATTGAAGGAATCATGCCGTAGGGCTTTGAATTTGAAGATACGTAGCCAAAAGATACGATTTTCTTTGTTGATTGTCGCTTGTCTGGAGAGGAAGCCTTGTTGAGATCTCATCACAAAATCCTTCCAAGATGGAGGGAATGATGCGCCGCCCCAGCGGCGCTGCTGCTGCTAGCCGCCCAAGCGGCGCTGCTGCTGCTGCTAGACGCATGGAGGTAGAATTAGAGCTGTCGAGCTCATCTGATGATGAAGGAATGCCTCCCCTTGCCGCTCGTCCAGCCCCACCTCGTGAACCCCCTCGCCCTCGTGGTCCTCGCGAAAGCCCTATTGTCCCTGCACGACGTGCTCCAAGCCCAGCATTCTTGTCACAGGCCGACGATGATTTCAATGCAACTCTTCAAGCAAGCCAGCAAGATGCCGATGATGATCTTGTCGTTTTGGAGGAAGAGGATGACGGACTAACTGCTTGTGAGAGGGTCTATCGCAACAAGAACAACTCTCAGCCTGATTTGCTATCAATGTGCATTGGACTGAAGACAGCGGACAACACTCGCTGGCTTGCAGACTTTGAAAATGACGATCTCTACAAGGATTTGCCTCAGAGATCTTCCTTCTGCCCGAAAGTGATGAACTTGAAGATTGAAATCCGTCGCAGAGCGAAGCAGTTGGGAGCGGCCGTGCGATGCTCTGCTTTGCTTCGTCCTCAATGCATTGCCTGGTTGAAGAACAATCCTATTCAGGATGTACGTGACATCGCATTTCTTCGCTTGGAAGAAGCCAAGACATACCGTGTTCTCGAAGAACAAAAGGAAGAAAGGGATGCAGCTGCTGCCAACCGCCTCGCCAATTCCAATTGGAACGTCCATAAGCCCTGGTTGCGTCTGTACATGGCAATGTGTCATGATGCAGCACGTGAAGCTTTAATGATGGATGGGCAAGTCATGAACCGAGAAGAATTGGATGCCAGGAACTCTGATGAACGTCCACCGTCTTATGCCCAAGTAGTTGCAGGAATCTACAATGACGCCACCTGGACTCCAGTCACTGAGGCCCTTCCCGAGCTTCACTCCCTGTTCGAAGAACCCATTTCTCTTCCATTTAATGAGATGCCAGGTGGGGAAGTGAGCCAGGAAGAAGTCAAAACGCGTATTGCCGATAGCCGTGCCAGATTGATCTCCGTACGTACTTGTTGTTGAGCCAGTCGTCCAGTCATGACTGCACATAGAAAGCTTTAACCATTGTTCTTCTTCAACCTCTTGACCGGCAGATCATTTTTGATTGGGAGTTATCTGGAAATGGCTTTGGCCAGCGAACCCAAGGTGACGGTCAGTGGGGACACTTCAGCGAACAGCATATGGAGCTCGAGGATGGTGACAACAGAGCCAACTTCGTAAAGCCCCACCTCGGCCAGCGTATTCACCACTTGTATCTCTGGCACCTTTCCGATAGCATGGAGATCTTGACAAAGGTGTTGAATGTCCTCTCGGGAGAGGTAGCAGCTGATAGTGAACGTGCAGGAGACACTGCTGTTGTTCGTCGTCGTCGCAGAGCTGCTGCTGCTCTTGCTGCTGATCGCAGACAACGCAAGAAGTTTCGCAATGTGGTTGGGAGCTCCCTCTCTGCTATTGCAATCACCAACAAAGAAGACAACATCAGGCACGAAGAAGATAAGGTTGAACGCCTTACTTTTGCACAGCTTGCTGCTGAAGATGAAGGCAATGATCGCAAAGTTGAGTTGTACGGGCAGCTTCTCGCGCACCACAAGGCAAAGATCGGAGATTATCAGGATGAGCTTGCTGCCATGAAGAAAGCTTACAACAAGATCTTGGAGGATAACAATGATGATGACGAAGATGAATAAATAGCATTAAGAGATACTAGTAGCATTGTGTTTGTTTGGCCATGAGCTCGCTGTTACTATTGTGCAATATTTCCTGCCGCTACCACACCTCGTACCTTTGTTTTGCTTTCCACGTACTATTTTGCTTTGCTTTCGGACGTACGATATTGCTGCTACTATCCTTCGAAGGGTACTATACCGGGCTCTTCAACATACAAGCAACTAGTAGCTAGGATCTTCAACAAGCAAAGGGATCCTACGATTATTGCAACTACAAGTTATTAATTGGCAGCAGCCCTCCAGCGAGCAGGTGTCGGCCTCTGCAAACCCTTGGAAACAACAATCTCCATCATCTTGTCACGAGGGATCTGCTCTCGGCTGTTATTCGGCATGCCGCGACGGAACTGCTAGCGAAGGCCAGCAGGTACATCATCAAAGTGCTCCCCACCATGCAGCAACTGCTCTGGGGAGTTGTCATTCATATCGTTGCTCTCCAGTGGAATACCCCCGCCACCAAGGATCTCTGCGGCATCGGAAGCAAGGGTGAGGGGAACAGTTTCATTATCGTCGTTGTTGGTACCTCGCTCCTCCAACCTGCAATTGATGCAGTAGTTGTGAAGCCGACAAAGGCAGAGCACAAGAGCACCAGTCTTCCGAATACCCACCGATGCAGGAATTGCCTTGCGAAGTATTCCCCAGCGATTTACCAGCATGCCAAAAGCACACTCGATGCGAATGCGAAGCTGGGAATGATAGTAGTTGAAAGCGTCTCTTGGTCCAGAAGAGACATTCTTGAATGGGGCTGTCATGTAATGGTTGGTGATGTAAGCCGAGTCGCCATAAATTGTTAAGCCGTGGTCCAGAAAGCCAAATGTCTCGAGTCGCTTGTTCAGCCGGGATGTTGTGAAAGCAAGAAAGTCGCTTGTTGAAGCTGGATGAAGGATGGAGATGTCAAGAAAGCGGCCTTCAACATCACAGGTTCCCTGGAGATTAAGTCCAAACTTCTTCTTTCGGCCACACATGAACTTCTTTGTGGTGCAACCACTCTCGGCACAGTCGGCATCAGTAGGCTTCTCAATCCAGATTAGCATGCCATCGATGGCTCCAGCACAGTTCTTGAAACCGGCTTTACTTTTCTTTGCAAAACCTTTTGCAATCTTCTGCTGTGCTGCATGGCTTCTTGGGTAACGAAATCCGAGTTCTTTGTGAGCCTTGTTCACGGCATCCACCACCTTCCAAACACTTTCGAAGACAGCACTATGGGAGATTCCATGCACCAAAGCAATGTCTTCTGGCCTCCCACCAGCAAAGTAGCGAATGGCTACACTAAGACGGGTTGGAGTGGAGATCACACCATTCTTGGCTCCAATCCTTTGAGGCTTGCCATCTTTCCTTGGTGGACTCCTCAGATACTTGTACAGGATGCGATGCAGTTTCCAAAAGGAGTCTCCTGACATCCTGTAAGCCCGTCGCGTGTAATAAGGCCCGAGCTCCTCCATTATCTTGTGCACGTATTTCCTTTCACGTGGACGGTGTCGTGCACCTGGGGCTTTCCGTGGCATACTGTCCAGGAGAACGTTCATCATCAGCTTTTCTTCATCTTGGTCATCTTCCTCTTCGAATCCAAACTCAGCGGGGAATGCAGACAGCAACAACCCTGCGGTGATGGTCACAAGCTGCGCCTTGGTAGCCAAAGCAAATCCATCTTCAGCTGAAGCGGCAAAGTCAAAAAGCAAGAGCCACAAAAGCGCCCACAGGGCAAAGCAAAAACGAAGACGGCCATCCATCTTTCAGAGGTTCTGCGAAGATAAAGGCAGACTCTAGAATAGCATTCGTAGCTCTCTTGAACAACAATCTTCATAGCAGACGTGGTCTATTCATTGTCATTCCTTGAGCTTTTTGACGATCGTATCTTTTGTCTGTTCAAGAGCGATTTAGAGGTAGGGGTAGCTGCGAAGTGGTACTAAAATGTGATTCAAGGACCTGTGTGGTCTGGAGGGAAGAATTATAGAGGCCCTTCGAGCCATTAATTTGACCAACCGATTTACAAATCGCAAAGACTAGGCCGATACCCCCAAAAGCGGTCTGGACTCACTCTAATAGTCGTACGACACGCAGCTAAACAACTTTTCTTGCACAACTAGCTGCGATGTAGCTTGAGCCTCGCTACGCTCTTCTCTCTCTCCAAACGATCGAGTAGGGTTTCTTCTCGCTCGGTTGCCGACCTTCACCAGGTCGCCTCCACCATCCAGGATGCCGATGTCTCTGGCATACAACCCATTTCGAACGACTATGGAGTCTGAAATTGATCATTATTTACCGGTGTGCTTGCGAGGAGAGTGCACAACACAACTAACTGGAATTAGAAAGGAGCCTCAGCATCCTTCAGATCCTTGCTTCTGAGGAGTTCCAATGTACCGTATGTTAGGATCACTGCCCCCAGAACAAAACGGGCTAATACATGTTGTATTGAAACTTGTCATCTCACGAGCAATACAAATATGGTACCAAATAATGCTACTACCAGGCCCTCTCGCTCGTGCTGTAGAAGACGGTTGAAGGGATTTCCAAAAGCAATGTGTCGACTTGTTTTGGAGATGATATTATCACAGATTCGCTCCCAGGCCAGTTCTGTGCCATGTCTCGTTCACTTCCTTTCATTGCAGTTCTTTGGAAGTGCCAACGAATGTTGGTTCTGCCTACTACTATTAATAGCTAGCTAGCCAGTCCTGCACTATGGCAAGGCTGTTTCTGGTCATTAAGAAGCTACCAACGTTCAGGCCTCCTAGCAGTGTTTGGTCCACGGAATCTTTCCTCCGCTCCGTTCTCTTTCATCCCCAGGCATTGCCACATGAGGCAGCACCGGTAGTCGACGTGTGGAGGCCGCAACGAAACCCTGCTTCAAACTACAACCGTAACTAAATGATGGTTGGATGACGAACCACTCTGTTTTCCAATATTTCTATTAACTGGTCCACGCTACCGGTGTGCCTCCTTCAGCCTCCTTTTTGCTGCACTTTGGACCAAAGCAGTCTATCGTCGCCTTTGGTACGATTGCGAATTGCCCTACTAGATTGTTTTTCCTCTCCGCTCCCATGGCTGGTTGCTGAATGTTTGAATAAAAATCTTCATTGGTTGCCAGAGGTCCCTGCATGGCTCGATGATTATCCCCAGCTTGGCGTTTTATTGTCCCGAGTCACCGCCCACCTTGAATAATTAAGTTGGGTTCGGGCCCAGCTTGGCTGCGAGATCAGCCATGTACGTAGCAGTAGTACCTTCGTCGCCACACCCAACCCTGATCTGAACATTTACAATAATAGTACTTCCATCTGTTCAGTCAATCAATCAATTTGCAAGACAACATCGTTGCTGTTGTCAGTAGCAGTAGTCGGCATGGTTGCCATTTCCACGACAATCGTAGAAGATGCACGAGTCACAGTTTCTTGTGTTTGCGGAGTAGCATTGGTATCTCTCCTTTCAGTAGTAGTGGTAGTAGTATTCAACGCTGGATCATTGGTACTTTCGTCTGAAGGCGACGGTACGAGCCAATCCTTGGGATGTTCTAGAATGGCTCGTCGTGGTGGATTGGGTTCCGGCGGCGGTGGATATCCTCGTGCGTTGGCCCACCAATGTTGCAGTAGATTAGACGTGTAATTCCAAACAATCGTCAAGGTCTCATTGCGAATGTGACGTCGTTTCCGACGGCTCCAGAGCTTGGTCTTCTTGGTGGTACCAGTACTGGGGTTGTTGTCGTTGTCGTTGGTCATCATCATGGTCGTTTGCTTTGTGCCATTGTGTTGCGCCGTTTCGCTGCATTTCCAACTTTAAAAAAGCCAGCAAGGCTGGTTTAGTCTGACTTCAACACTCCATCCAACCAACATCCCAGCTTCATCTTTCTGTCATCACCAAAGAACCAAAGAAGATGGAGCATGACGCCGAACAAGGAGCATCAGCAGTCGGCCCTTCAAATCCGTCAGGTGTAGACTCTATTGCCGATAACCCCGCCCCAGAAGGACCAGCTACTTTGCAGCAACCATTGGAGACTGACAACATCGAAGAGAACCCTGATATCAGCAACGAGGAACGATGGTCGCTGATTTGGACGTTACTGATCATCTACTCGGCGTATAATGCCATTGTGGGGTTCTTTGTGTCGCTTGGGGGATTTCTCGCCAATATGATCTTCTACATTGTTGTTGTTGGACCCACTTCCAGTTGTTCCCAAGCCGACAAACTATTCATCTTGTCCACTGTGATTTTTGGGATTA
Organism: Seminavis robusta; assembly: GCA_903772945.1. NCBI lineage: Eukaryota > Bacillariophyta > Bacillariophyceae > Naviculales > Naviculaceae > Seminavis > Seminavis robusta. The sequence continues at coordinate 2,199 of CAICTM010002961.1, read as the reverse complement.
ACTTGTGCGACATGACACTGGGGTGTTGCACGGTGGGATACAGTTGGTTCCTGAAAAGGTCTCCTGCTGCTGGTCCACAACAACAACATGGAAACATCTTGCCTCACATCCGCAACAGCATCATCATTTGCACAGTGCAACTGTTTCTTTCCTTGGGCGGCATTGTGATTGCCATTGTCGGGTTGGTGCAAAATGCCAGTGCATGCGCTGGATCGGGTGCTGGAATGGCATTTAACATTTTGCTGTTTTTGGACTCGGGATGGGAACTTTTCATCTGGATTGGAGCCTACGTAGTATTGCGTAAAGGGCATGCAAATGCACCCATCCCGGATATCGTGGACCAAATCGTACCAGATTCCGTGTGGGAAATTGCCAAACGAATACAGTTGTGAAAAAGCAAAAAAGTCACATTACTATCAACAGCGGTGGAATGGAATCTGGAGCCATACCGGTCAGTACTATCCTTTGGCACCGCATCAAACTCTTGAGTGCACCAAAAAACTGGTCCAAAATCTGGAGAGGGCTGATACACTGATTTAGTTTGTGGTTGCTTGGTTCCGCGATCATCATTGCGTTGTTGCGTCGTTGCGTCCTCTTTCCCCTTCTGTGCCCAACCCACCACCTTCTGTACCCCACGAGCCCCTCACTCATCAGGACCAAAGCCCAATAGGCAGCCATCATGTCGAGCTCCTCCGTCATTCGTTATATTGACAATGAAGGAAAGCGACATCGTCAGGGCCATTTGATGTCGTTACTTCCCACAACCAAGATAAGAGAAGGAGAAAGAGTCCTTGACGAGACAAGACTCTTCTATGACTTGAGTGCCTTCTTGGCGTACAAGCACTTCCAAGACAGAAGCAGTCAAGTGCTCCAGGACCTTTCCGAACGATTGGCTTCCTGCCATTTCCAGTGGACATTCCTAGGTATCATGACCCAGTTTTCTCCAATAGAAGCAGTCAGGGGGCTGACGACATACCTTGACAGGGTCAGAGCATCCAAGACAGCCAATGCGACAAACAGTACTTTGACCAACACTGATGATCTGGCTGTGCTTTCTCCAAAGACCACACGCACCAGTGCATCGCAAACAACAGAACTTCCTCTTCAGAAACCATTTGCCCTTTTGGGTGCAGCAAGATCCCAAGCATCTCACTCACTCAGTGTGCTTGCTGGAACAATGGAGTTGCCCCAAATCAGCTCTTCTTCTACTTCAGCTGTTCTGGATGATGCCCCTTTCTTTGCACGGACAATTCACCCTAGCGAGCACATGAGCAAAGTATTAATGGTGTATCTGAAATCACTGGGGGTTACTCATGCGGGCCTCCTTTTTTTCAATGATTCTTGAGGAAGATCCTATCAGAAAAATCTTGACTTTTATGCCAAGCAATTTGACATCTACCTACACCATTTTGTCTACAATGAACTGGATGACTTTGATGAAAGGGTACAAGAGTTGAAAGATTCACAAATGTGGTATTTCATTGGGGCCCTGAAGCCAGGGTATTGGCAAAGTGCTGTTCGCAATTTGTACTGGCAGGGGTTGATGGGGAAGAAAACTGAGGACAGCATCCACTACCAGTGGTTCTTTACTGGAATGCTGGACCTTGTTTCTGAGGGGTTTGTTTTAGATGCTAGGGAAGACTGGGACCTAGCTCATGCCCTTCATGGAGCTGGAGTCGTAGGGCAGAAAGTCACCCCCAATGCAGACTTTGACAATGCTCTAGCTTCCATAAAAGACGACAAAGCATTCCAACAGGAATTCATCAAAAGCCACTCAGAACCCCACCTATTCGACAATATCACCTTTGACACCCCTGGCTGGTCCAAGATACAGTTTTTGACTTATGACGCTGTCATTGCTCTTGGTATCACAGCCTGCGAGACTCCTGGTTTGTTCACTGGAATTAAATTCTATGACAACTTGCTGAAGATTGACTTTGAGGGTGTGTCATGTAGAGTTCAGCTAGACAGCAAAACAGGGAACCGCCGTGAGGAGGGTGTTGAGTTTGAGATTATCAATGTAGCTATCTCAGATCAAACAAGTGCTCACCAGGACAATGGATCGATTTCATTCACTCAAAATGCCACTGCTTTGATCACATTTCAACCAGAGACACACCAAGGCAATGTAGAATTGCTACAGCCTTTCCTCTACAATGACAACACAACAAAACCACCAACCCATGTTGCCCAACTGAG
>CAICTM010002960.1:0-10058 GCA_903772945.1 Seminavis robusta | reverse complement strand
GGAGAAGAAAATTTCTACAGTGCGGACTCGAGGGAGAGCGACAAGCAGCAGAACTATCAAAGATCACACCGGTACCAGCCAGCCAAGAAAAGAAGTCGAAGTCCTCATATGTCTCTGTGAGTACTGCTTCGTCATCCTAAAGCTCCCAATCAGCAAGGTCGCACTCATCCCATTCCGGCAGCAGCAGTCGCTACAACAACGGGCACGCTACCAAACGCCAAGGACACACTTCCAAATCCCGTACCGAACGATCCGGATCCGGACTGCAAAAGTCCAAAAAAACCAACAGGCCACCACAACTGGAGTCTCCACGAGCACCTGGCAAGCCATTATCCAAGCAGGTTCATTCTGGGAAGGAAAAGCGCCGCACATCCCATCTTGATAGTCCAACAATGAGTGGAAAGGGAGGATCAAAGAAGAAAGGGGTCACTTCCCGGTCGAGCAACCGTCAAAGGAAGTCTCGTCATGATTCCTATGAAGACAAAGATGACCTTGACAAGCATGTGGAGTCTCTGAAAGTAGTGAGAAGGTAACTTACTAAATTACTTGTACGAGGAGGAGGAGAAGAAGAATGAGGAGGAAGGCGACAAGGAGGAGGCTGATGAGGAATGGGAACCTAACAACTTCGATCTGGAAGCAAGAGGCCCTTGGCAACAAAACCAAGGGGAGTAATGATAATATACTAGCTTCCGGCTTTTTCAAGAAGAATACCTGAATTGAAAGAATTTTAGCAGCGATAAATCGGAGGAAGCCATTTCCTTTCTTGTACTGGATCGACTGAGCAAGAAGGCCTTGCTTCTTGTTGACCGGCGAACGTAAGAAGGACAAGGGTAAGTTCTGGCTACTCGATCGGGAACCTTTGGTTGTCTAATTGCCCAATGCAACTGACCAATCTGGAACAGTTGTTCTTCTCTTTCTTAACAGTGATCAAGGAAAGGCGCGCCGCATGGGGTGCCCATTGGAAAGATGCTATCACCGCAATCATGAACGAGCAACGCAACTTCGTCGTGAACCAGACGTACATCAAGACCGAGGAGTTTTGTGCTGCACATGGACTCGACAAGATGCAAACTCCGGAACAGCTCAAAGCTTTGGTGATGCGGGAGGTTCCTCTTGAAGACCTTGCCAAGATGCCAGTGCACAAGAAAAGGCAGAGCGTGAGGAAATCAAGCTGCATTCTTCCTTTACACGGAGAAGCTTTTGCCATGTTTTGCTGGTGCATCCAGCTGGTTAAGGGAGTCAATCCGCCACAACCAGTTGATTAGTGTGGCCAAGTGGCAGGGAAAGCTGTGTGTACCTCCCGGATCTGATGCAATGACCCTCCTCATCTTCGTGAACTCCTACACCAGATGGAACCTTTGCTTCCAGCCTGGGAACAATGACTGTGGCAGAAAGAATTGGACTGCCCCCAAGAGCAGCAAGGACTCGGAGAAAAAAAGTTTGCTACCAAATACTCAAACTCCAAGGTGAGCAATGCCAAGTATGGAGGTTGGTCCAATGCAGGCCGAAGGCGCTACAATGCCTCAAGCTTGAGGTTCAGGAAGCCCGTGCCAAGCCAAATGCCCAAGATGCAGAACAACAAATGCTGAAATGGATGTTGAAATATTGTGGAAAGGAAAACCACGAGCCCGATCCAGATGCCGTGAACAAGAAAAAGAAGAAGAGGCGAAGCGTCTACGTAGTCTGGGTGACTGTGCTTAGGGTCTTCAGGTTTGTCATTGGCACCCAAGGCCCCATTGAATGGGAAGCCTTTGGCCGCCTTTTGATTCCCTTGGTGCTTTTTGGCAGGGCTTTTGTGAGAATTTTGTTGCCAAGTTCTCTCTGTTCGGAAACCTTCCGGTGCTTTTTCGGTAGGGCCATTTGCCTCCGCTTTCTTTTTTTGCTGCATCTTGTTAAATTTGGTCGGTGGTGGTAGCCTTTTTCTCCCTTTTCACCCCTTTCACCATGAGGACTTTTACGGTGATCCTCTTTTTTGGTGACTCAGTACTGCTCTATTTGGATTATGCGTTAACAATCTAGCACTTTTGATATTCCCACTCTTATCCTAGTCTTATCTTCGTTTTAGCTAGGTTTTAGTTGAAACTTGGCTCCCTGCAGGTCCCTTTTTGGTAGGTAACGCCTCTGGGATTAATAGCCCCTCTGTGCAGGATTCTATTGTTGTTGGGAATGAATTCTTCATTTCTGACCATCCAAAAACAGATGGCGATGTGACTTCTATTTCAGTAGACAATGACTTAACGGTTGGATACACCATGGGCACAAATGGTAACATACCACTTACTGAAGTTTGTCTTCTCCCTGCCAGTAGTAGATCTTGTAAAGTACGTCACCTTCCAACCTGGAGCACCGGTTGCCTAATTGGAACCTTGGGCTTGGTTCGGAAGGAGAGGTTGGGATGTGCTTCCCAAACGAGACCTGAGGTCTCGTTTTCAGAATTACCTACAATTGCACTTCTTAGATGCAGCTTGATCGTCCAAAAGGAGGACTAGATCGAATCGAATCCTGTAGCCATGACTCTAAGCGGAGCAATGTGGTAGCACACATGCTCCAATTAGACTGGCTGCCACTGCAGATAGTGCTAGGAGCCACTCATTGCTCTGAGCAGCCACCAAAGGAAGAGGACAATGATGTCCTTTTTTTACGGCGACTAGCCACGGCTACTCGCTACCGCTACCACTACCGCTGTATGCTCTTTGGCTGGCTGGACCCTGCGTTTGTTTGTCGCACGAACGATTCGATCGGTCTTTTTTCGTGTGCTTTTCGCGATAACCGACAACAACAACGATCGATCGAAACAACCTCCGGCCTTGATGAGTTCACCGCCTGGTGTTTCTCTAGCCAAACCCTCTGGCCTTGATGCGTTTACCACCTGGTGTTTCTGTTAGCCACACAACGGCGAGTCACCAACTGGTGCTCCCACAACTGGTGCTCCCACCATGATGACCGCTCGCCAACTGGCGCCTCATCTCCTTTGGCCTTGATGCGTTCACCACCTGGTGTTTCTGCTAGCCACCACCCCGGCCTTGATGAGTTCATCGACTGGTATTCTCTAGCCACACTTGCCATAATGACTCATTCATCAACTGGTGCTTCTCTAGCCCCGACAACTGGCATCTTGAGCGACACCAACTGGTGCTTTGACTCCCCTCCTCGGCCAACTGGCCCTGGAGTGTATCCTATCCTCCTTGCTGCCGTTGTTGCCGTGCGCCCCGACTCCAGGGCCATGGTCGCGATTCGCGATTTCGACAACAACAACAACAACAGAAGCTGGATCGGCCCTTAAGTCTTTGACTGATCGGCCCCTAAGTTTTGCGCTCTTGGCAAGATTGGTGGCAGCTATGTCTCGGTCTCCTGACCGGATTGGATTTCACCCCCGATTTAAAAATCCAGAATCCAACTGACGTCGGTCGGCGATAACGTTATCTCGTGACCGGGCAGTGTCACGTTGATGACGTCATTTCGAGTGACGTGTTTTCATCCATGCTTTCAAAATCAAAAGTCCTTCGCGCGAAGTCGATGCTTGAAAAGGACATGGGATCCTCTAAGTCTTTGAGTTTGCCCTCTAAGTCTTGGCCCAGCCTCTTAATGAACGGTGGTGGTGCCGCTGATTGATTGCCATGGTCGCCCTTTGCGCCTGGCCCCTCCTCCTCCAAGAGTGTAAACTGGCTACTTTTTGTCAATCCGGTGGCCTAACTTTTAAATTTCAGTCTTCATTCCCTCGTACGGTATGTTGGCTCGCGTCTTTTTGCGCGCCTCTTTCTTTCGTGGGTTTACACCTAGAGTAAAGGTGGTTTACAGTCCGACTGTATACCACTCCGGGTGTTCACTGACTCAGTTGACATGTGGCTTTCGGCACCGTGTCTGCGACACGCTGTTCGTCAGCACATGGGCTCTTCTCAGTTCAATGTTGGGTTCCAACGGTTTTGGATTGGTGCACTGGTGTACTGGATATCTCCTTTGTTCCCCAGCGCTACTAGCACTATCGTTTCGACACTACATACTCTAGGAGTATTTGGTCATACCTAAATAGTCTTAGTGAACTGCCCATGCCAACCAGATTGCGGACAGCTGAGGCGGTGGCTGGGAGTCGAGGAAGACTCTCTCCGTGGAGATCTTGTCGTCAATAAAAGGCGTGTGAATCACCTTTTCCACTGAACCGAAGTACGTACACTAACACTACCAGCAGTACGATACGCACGTCGCAACCGGTAGCTACATGCGTACCGGTAAAGCTACCGGTATGCACCTCCAATGGGTGCGTGTTACAGTCGTACATATTTTCAAACCGTTCAGTGCCGTTTTCTGACATTACGTCTGACGGATGCCGATCCCGTTTTGTCCGTGCTGGTCTGGGGCCCAACTTCAACTTTACCGGTCTAAGTTTACTGGATTCGCAGAGCTGTTCGCAGCTAGTACGCTGTAGTAGCTAGCGTGCTGCTCGGTCGGAAAATTCTCACCAAATACTCGTCCAACCTAAAAGAGTCTCCTCAATCTCTCCATTTCCATCCCTCTTCTTGTCCTTGCCTACCTCTCCTGTGTTGTCGTTGTTCCTATTGCTCCCAAGATAAGAGAGGATGAAGGAATCCAGCAGCGAAGTAGATCAGGGGAAGAAGTTAGACACAGAAGTTGTCGGAGCTCGGCTCTGCGACGATGCATGCACAGAACAAATGGCAAAGGCCACAGATAGCACTCAAGATGATGAGGAACACCACGCTCTGATGCAAGTAGCGCTGGAAATCAATGAAGCAGACAAACTGAGCAAGAACGCTCCAAGTGATACTAATGCTGCCGCACCAATGGTAGTCTCTCAAGGAATTCCTTCCACAAACAATCATGCTAGTGTCGTACATGTACCGGTACAAGAAGACAGTACACCACAAAACCAACAAGACGATATCCAGCCAACTATGTTGAGGCGAACCACCCCCTATACAAAGACAACTGGAATCTCAACCGGGAGCCTACTTGGGAGCGCCGGGAACAGGAAACTTGGAACGCACCACTACTTTGGATTATGCCCTTCTTGAGGCTCAACGTCAACACAATAATGCCACAGCAAACACCACCACCACCAACAACAACAATGCAACAGGAAAATATGGTTGTAGAAGAGGGGCAAATGATTCCATCGGCAGATCCCGTCAACCTACAACAAATTCAACAAAGAGAGCAAAACCAAAAGGCCAAAGAGAAGCTGTTTGTTGCAGCAGCAGTGATTTGGTTGTGCCTTGTTGCTACCATTATTATTGGGTTTGTGACTGGCTCCCAAAAGCAAAAAGACCCTGTGCTCATTATCTCAACAGAAACGCCAACTGTATATGGATCCATGGAGCCATCGGAGGTGCTATCCTTTACCCCGACTGGGGCTCTGGATGAACTGCTGTATAATCTACCTGACTTCTCTATTGCCAGCCTCAACAATAGCAGTGACACACCTCAGTGGAAGGCGAGGAACTGGCTTGCCAAACAATCACCAGAATATCACATACTTGCCAGAGTGGAGGAAAACTCAGCTCTTTGCTCTCGCAACCTTCTTCTATTCCTTTCAGGGAGTGCACTGGAACCCTCTGATCAAGGAACATTGGATGGATTATGAAAAGGACGAATGTGATTGGTTCTCCGGTGGGAATAAATTGATTGATTACAATGGAAACTATAAAGCAACACCTGAAGCATCTGCAACCTTACCTTGCAACAGCCAAGGGCGATTTACAATGATCGATCTTTCAGGCCTTGAGGTTGATGAATTCCTGCCAGTTTTCCCGCCCGAAGTTACCCTCTTGACTAGCTTGTCCCAGATTAAATTCCGGAGTGGTCATGCTCCAATATACGGGATTTCAACACATCCCGCGGCATTTTCTTCCCTGTTTCCAGAAGAATTCTACAAGATACCAAGCTTGGAATTTCTGTGGATTTGGAGTGTCCACGGTACCGGCCAACTTCCCTCCGAGTTAGGACAACTGCCAGCTTTGGCTACCTTGGTGCATTGGGTATAATTGGAAGTGAGCTGACTGGACCAATCCCCTCCGAGCTAGGACAACTTTCAGCTATGATGAGTTTGTCGCTCGGTGAGTTGTCTGGTCCAATCCCTTCTCAGCTGGGACAATTGACTGCTTTGACAAGCTTGAATGTGGTCAGCTTACTGGGCTTCTGAGCTTGGACTGTTGACTTCATTGAGCATGCTGAGGTTGCCTTTTAATCAGCTTACAGCCCCATTCCTTCTGAGCTCTTTCAAATGACAGATTTGTCCTAGGTCCGCTTAAGTGGGAATCAGCTGACTGGCCAGGTTCCTTCCAAGCTTGTACTGTTGACAACGTTGGCATCGGCGTGGTTGGCGGGGAATCAACTGCATGGGCCAATCCCTTTGGAATTTGGGCAAATGACTGCTTTGAGTTCATTAGACTTATATGGGAATCAACTGACTGGTCCGCTTCACGACCTTCAACTGTTGACAAATCTGAAATACCTGCGACTTGATGAGAATCAACTGCATGGGTCAATCCCTTCCGAGCTTGGAATGTTGACAAGCTTTGCTCGGCTTTTGCTGTCTGAGAATCGCCAGCTTCCTTCCGAGTTTGGAATGTTGACAAGCTTTTTTCGGTTTTTGCTGTCTGAGAATCAGCTGACTGGCCAGCTTCCTTCCGAGCTTGGAATGTTGACAAATTTGCGTGTTCTGAATCTAACTGACAATTCTGGGTTGTCTGGCACTGTCCCTGAGGACCTCTGTTTCTTTCAGAATGCTTCCTGTGTATGGTATCAGGATGAGCAGTGCGTTCTTGGCTTTGATTGTACCTCCATGTTTTGTGGCTGTGATTGTCCCTGTTTGAATTGATAAGGAGAACATTATCCATTTTAATAAAATATACTATGCATTTTTGATTACATGGAAAGGACCTGGAGCAGTTAATTTGTCTTTTGGCTGAATGATTCAAAGGTCAATCCTTCTGTCTATCTATGTAGTAGCAATACCACTAGGCAGTGATCCTTCCAGAATGTTGTTGTACAAAGACCAGTGAAAACTGTTGAGATGGAAGACGAGTTCTTAGCCTCTTTGTGCGGACCGTGAACTTGTCTGTTTCAGACCTGCTACTCCAGTAGGAACCCGTCATGAAAAAGATTAAAGCAGCAGAGCAGGAATTGAGAGGATAATAACCATCAGAGCTGGAAAACACCGGCATTTCATTATCGCTAAAACTTCTCCTTCGCAACTTGCAGCACACTGAAAGGAATATCTTGGATGCAACTGTACCATAGACTGTTGAGACGGGAGACGAGTTCTTATGGCATCTCTTTTTTCTTCTTCTTATCCTCGCTGCGCGGACCATGAACTTGTCTGTTCAGACCGGATATCGGCGACCCAAAGGAGAGAGGGCATGGGCTGCGCACGAGGTAGAGAATTCGTCCTCAAAGACTCCTCAGTGTCGACCAAACGAACACAGAACAAAGAGGACGCTGCCATTCCAAACTGGAGCTGCAGAACATATTCTTGTAGAATGTGCAGTAAGAATAGAATAACCTAACGACTACAGCGTACGACAAAAAGAACACAGCCTGTTGTACCCAGGATAAAATAAATATAGCTATTATCCAAGGCATTGATTGAACCGTTACATGTTTCATTCTTGTGATTTTTGTTGTACTGAGTGAGGTGAAATATTTTTTCGTACCACCTTGATTTGATTTTTTCGTGACGGAACAAGTTCTTCTGAGCGTGTCACGTTCTGTTCTGTTCTGTTCGATTGTGTTGTGTGTCCATTACTGTAGTGATTTTGTTTTTTGGTTTCCTGAAGTGTTGAGAATGTTTGTGAAAATGTAGAATTGCCTTGTTGGCGGAATGATTGATTGATGCATTGATTTGATCGATCGATGATACTGTAATTGAAACAACAAATAATATTGGATGGATTCGATTCGTTCTGTCAAAAAGAAATTTGAGAGCGAGAAGAAGAAGTATCGAATCCATCATGATCCCATTTTTACTGCGGCACTGTTGTGCTAGTAGAAGGATGGCCCCGGATTGTAGCATGTTTTGGTGGGTGGCGAGGGCTGCTGACCGGAGTAACTTTCACAGCTACAGCAGTAGCAACAGCGCTGGTAGCACCTGTGGATGTCTTGAGGGGAACTACGACTTGCGGTGCGGTTGTTGGGTGTGCCTTAGGAGTAGCGCTGGGGGTCGCAGAAACCGGCTTCTGGGGAGCAACCGGCGCAGAAATTTTGGGAGAATTTTCCGTCGTAGATTTGGTAGAAACCGCGCTAATTTCCGGCTGGTTTGGGGTAGAGTTGGCGGAATTTCCGGCGGAAACAACCTTGGGGGCTGCGGCAGAATTAGTGGAAACGCCTGGTCGTGGCGGCTGTGCTGTGGTTGTAGCATTTTGGCTCGTGGTGGTAGCTGCCTTGGGCGGAATCACTGGGTTTGATGGAATAACCTTTGGTGTGATTTTTGGCACAGTCGCTGCTTGGCCATTGCTGCTGGGCGGGGAAATTTTTACTACTGCAGTAGCGGCGCCACGAACTACTGCTGTACTCTGCTGCGCCGTTGTGGTGGGTGGAGCGTGGTATCTAGGACTGCCAGTGGGGGTGACTTTTGGCGGGTACTTGGGAACCATCACGGTTGGTTGGATGACCTTTGGTGGCACGGTAGAAATATTCTTGTGGACTGCTGTAGCAGGTGCATAGCTCACATTTGGAGTCATCTTTGGAGGCGCAGGATGCACAGCGACTCTTTGTGCTACCGCCACTTTCTGACTGGTAGGACTTCCCGTGGGTGTCACTTTTGGAGGCATTACTGGGCACTTCAAGACCGTCGTATTCTGTGCCATATTGGATGGAACAGCTGTACTCTTTGCCGGAATCACAGTGACATTGGGCGAAGCCGTCGTAGCACGAACGACGGTCGTCTTTGGCGGAACCACTGCTGCCTTTGGAACCACGGCAATCTTTGGCGGAACAACTGCCGCCTTTGGTGGAACCGATGCTGTAGGCACCACAGCAATTTTCGCGGGCGCCACTGCCGCGTTCGGGGAACGAGCCGTTGCAGGAACAACTGCTGTCTTTTGTTGGGGAACCGCAGTCGTCTTTACAGGAACTGCAGATGCAGGAACAACTGCTGTCTTTTGGTGGGGAACCGCAGTGCTCTTTGCGGGAACAACTGCTGCGTTTGGTGAAACTGATGCTGTTGGCACCACTGTACTCTTGGCAGGAACCACGGCCGCATTGGGAGAGACAGAGGATGGCGTCGTCTTGGCAGGAACCACAGCCGCATTGGGAGATACCGCCGTTGTATTTTTGGGTGGCAACACCACCACGGGAGTATTACTCTTGGGAGCAGCCCGGACATACGTGACGGCGGACTGGCTAGTAGTAGTCGAGTTGTTGGCCGTCGGTGCGGGGGCAATGGCGGCGGGTCTGCTGCTAGAAGTAGGAGCCGTAGTAGTAGTAGTAGTGGAATTTGTCTTGGGAGCAATGGCCGTGGTGGCGGGGCGAGTCGTCGCGGGATACCCCTTGGCACCAGGATGCGCCGCTGGAGGATAGCTGTATCCAGAAGCTCCCTTGTGTCCTGGATGGTGTGGGTGATGAGCAGGATGATGCGGGTGATGAGGATGATGATACGGTGGATATGTGTACCGTCCGTCCTTGGTAGTGTTTCCCTTGTTGCTGTTATTGGGAGATCCGGAAGCAGCAGCCGCAGCGGCAGCGTGATGATGGTGGTAGTGGTGGTAATAGCTACTATAGCTGCTAGACGCTGTACCGTTCTTGGAGGCAGCTTGACCGCTGTACGGAGGTGGTGGTGGATACGTGTAGGCAGCAGCAGCACCCTTGGTGCTATTGGTGGTGGGTCGAGGATACACGGTTGGCTTGGGAGACGACGTGGGAGACGTGGCCGCATTGGGGCTCACACTGGGAGGACCCACGGGTGTAGTGGAGACCAAGCGAGGCGCCTTATTATTGGCAGCGCCCGTTGTGGACCTCGAGGCTGCTCGGGGCGGCGCCTTGGTAGTGGTGGCCTTTGCCGCCACGGCGGTCTTGGGCAAGACTGGTGTGGGAGTCTTGGTTGCAGT
>CAICTM010002958.1:0-10063 GCA_903772945.1 Seminavis robusta | reverse complement strand
GCCCTTTGGGCCAGCTCTCCTCAGGAGCTGGGGCCTTCGTTATTCAATCGTGCAGTGGCAGTCTGGGAACAGTACTATCTGCTACCTCCTACTGCTTCTGCCCGGCCTCAACAGGATAGGTATCAACTGCTGCGGTATCAAAGGGGCTACAAGCTAATCAGGATGGTCTCAATCTTCGTACTATTTTCTTAACTATGTGGAAAAGGACGATCCTTTCTTGCTGCTTTGCTGGAGATAAGCCAGCTGTGGGTGCTGGAGCTGTAGGCCAGCATAGCTGTTGGAGCAATCTCTGACGGGATCCAGAGCTCTCGCTCCTAAAAGTTATCGCTCCCCACGAGTGCGTATGGATCCGCTCTCATGGAATGCCACGATATACGATTAGTTCTAACTAACTACAATACATACTCTCCCCATGCAACGGGGTCCAGCAGAGAGCTCTGCTGGCCCTCCTGTCTGACTGACAGGGCCAAGTCCTTGGTTTGGTGCCTACTGGAGGTGTTGGAATACTCCTGAGGCACGACAAGGCTCCCTGAACTGCCTGACTACCGCTGTACCTGAGGAAGGGTTTCAGCGAGACCCAGTCCACTACTTCGGTACTGGAACTGAACCTTCAAGAAACTTATTGCATGTTGACGTGGATTTGTGGCGAGGAACCATGCAACGAGCGACAAAGTTGCGCAAGGACTCCACAGACCCCTTCCTCCTGGAAATTGTTCTTGATGGGCTTCAATATCACTTTGAAGATCGATTCCTCCACCCGTGGCATTACCCAGAACGGTATAGGGATCTTGTTGACGCTCAAAATCTCATTGGTTGGGATAATTTCCTGAGAGGACGTTTGTCCAAGCACTGGGCCAAGCACCAAGATGCCTATTTGCATCGAGTCGGCTCCAAGGAGACCACCAAAACCGGGCAGCTTTGGGTCACCAACCTGGCTTCTGTTCTGATCCAGCAGTGGTGGAATCTCTGGGAAGACCGCAATGCCGCCAGGCACGGCCGGGATCAGGAACAGAAATGGCGCAAGAAACACGAACAGCTCCAAAGAGAGGTTGAGCTCCTGTATGAAAAAGCGGACCTGCTCCCAGAGCATCTCCTTGATACTACCATCTTCAAACGACCCCTGGAGGAACAGATGGCCAAAGGGCCGGGAGATATCAAAGCATGGCTGGCCAATTGGCTTCCAGTTGTTGACAAAGCATGAGGGATGAGCATGCACGCGAGCAGCCTTCCCAATCAGGGTAACTATGCGCCGATGTGGGATTCCCATAGCAATAGCGGGCCAGCTGCGGAGCTTTCCTTCACCATAGAAAGCACTCTCCACTTCATGATTAAATAAAATGAATTGGCTATGCGAGGCTAACAGTGGATGTTGAGGAAGCAGGAGTGTGTTTGAATTGATCTGAGTGCATGCCTGCCTCGATTGTTTCCCTCGTTTCAACCAATGCATTTCCACCGAAAGCCCCAAAGTGCCGCCAATGGTTGGAGTCGAGTCGACTGTCTATTCGCACACTCACATTCTAGTCTCACTTCTTGCTCTCACTCCTCAAGCAATCATGTCGTCCAACAACAACAAGCAACAACAAGCAACAACAAGCAACAACAAGCAACAACAAGCAACAACAAGCAACAACAAGCAACAACAAGCAACAACAAGAAACAACAAGCAACAACAAGCAACAACAAGCAACCACAAGCAACAACAAGCAACAACAAGCAACAACAAGCAACAACAAGAACAGGGAAACGGCAACAACTAAGGTAGCGATATCAGCACCATAGCTTGGATTTAACAATGACAATGATGTAAATGGTACTTTCAGTGGGCGCCATTCGGCAGACCATGTTCCACCGTTCACGGATATTCTTTGCTTGTTGGAGAGTCGAGTCTTTGGTTGCCAGGAATTCCCTGTGGAAGAATAAAGCGTTGGTGCGTCAGCCAGGAGCAAGCTATAGTAAGATATTTTTGGGGTTCGAGTCGAGTCCTCCCCATCCGCAACGGTTCCCACTATTTGCAAGATACTTTAGTTAAGTTCGCACACAGTTATAGTTTAATATATATACCGGGCAGACCCCGGTGATCTCTGACCCTGTTTATTGTGGTGGTGGTTGGTTGGTTGGTCGGTCGGTCGGTCATCCTTAGGGTTAGAGTTCTCATAAAATTGGACTTCAGCCCCCCGCCACTGCACCCCCCAAAGTTTCTTTATTGATTGTTTTGCATTGCTACTGTACTCCATCTTCATACTTCTTTACTTTTCTTCCTTCCACTTGATTCCTCCAACAGACTTGGCTCCCATTATTTCTATGACACCTGTGTGGTGCCCTGATACCCGATTGTTGGGTATTTCTATTTTATCTTTGTACTTGTTCACTTCTCTTGCTTCCATTTCAGTCATCTAACGGACTCGCCCCGCATGTCTATAACACATGCGGTGCCTTAATTGTGGTAATGGTGGTGGTGGGTTTGGTTGGTAGGTTATCCTTAGGGTTAGAGTTTTACTTCAGCCCCCCCTTTCTCACGCATTCTCGTAATAATCATATGGTAGCAACAGATCACACTATTTTCCTCATGTTGCACACCTCTAAACTCCCGCAAGCTACCACGCCACTTTCTTAGACGGTAAAGTATAATGACTCACGTTGTACAACTCTAAACTCCCGTAAGCTACCACGCCACTTCCTCAGATGGAATATCTAATGATTCAAGTTGCACACCTCTAAACTCCCGTAAGCTACCACGCCTCTTTCTCAGACGGAAAAATCTAACGTCTCAAGTTGCACACTTCTAAACTCCCGTTAGCTACCACCCCTCTTTCTCAGACGGAAAAATCTAACGCCTCACATTGCACGCCTCTAAACTCCCGTAAGCTACCACACCACCTTCTCAGATGGAAAAATCTAACGTCTCATGTTGCACGCCTCTAAACTCCCGTAAGCTACCACGCCACTTTCTCAGACGGAAAAATCTAATGACACTACCTTCAGCCAAACTTCAACAATATTACTATGTCGGCCCATCTTTTAATTCAGCTCCCCGGTATATCTATTACACCTCCGGTGTCCTTTATAT
Source organism: Seminavis robusta (assembly GCA_903772945.1). NCBI lineage: Eukaryota > Bacillariophyta > Bacillariophyceae > Naviculales > Naviculaceae > Seminavis > Seminavis robusta. The sequence goes on along the minus strand of CAICTM010002958.1, from coordinate 6,996 downwards.
CTTCGCACCATTCACCAAGCAACTTTACGTTGATGATGTAAGTTGTAGAGAGCTTCATCCGAATGAGTTTCCGGGCAGCACTGCACCGTGGAGTGGGTGGTTGGTGGTTGCAAACTTGGAGAAACCTGCCAGCTTGGTGGAGAACCTTGCTGGAACCTTTGGACTTCTTCTGAATTACGTACAGCCATACTAGTAGCTTTGTTGCTGAGGTGGTAGACAAGGTCTTGCAGCATTAAGTCCACTTCCCGGTATGTCTGGCGGAATGGTTCAGCTTTGACAAGAATGCCAAAATCTATAAAACTTTTAAGACCTTCTTCCCAATCCCTTCGTAACTCGGTACATGTAGCAAGCAAGCTTCCGTAGGTAACTGCAAACTACCTTCCTACTCACTCGAGTATGCTGCATGGCCAGCTACTCGAGCATCTTTGTCTGACTAGCTAGCTCACTGTAAGAAGTGACGTTGTCCACTGGGAGACTGCAGCTATGTCATAGGTGAAATTGGCAGTTTCGACGTTTTGGCTTCCAAGCTTCCAAGACGGTGCGGTGCCAGCGTGCCAGCTCCACCCACCAAGCCAATTGTGCAATTGTGTCTGCTTGAATCACTACTACTAGTAGCTAGCATGACTGGTAGTACTAGTAGTTGCCATCTTTAACAGACAGGGGCAGTTCGCATAAAGCAAACTACTTCAATATTGACTCTTAAAACCTAATTCTGGTTTGATTGCCACCCTTCTTGCCTTTGGAATTCTTTGGCAATGACCGAGAACTTCAATTTTACTTATGGAACCAAGCAAGATACTGGAGTACCGGACCGTACCCAAGTAGCCCTCCTTCTTGCACGGTGTCTGACACCTTCTTTGATAGCGGAGTGTTGGAGGCTTTTAATGCGAAGAGAGGAGAGTTACGAGATCAGGCGTTCATGTACTAGCTCGTATGCTTGTGGCTGCGGATTAGCAGCCCTACGCACGGGTGGAAGTAGCGTTTGTGTGGATGTGCGTGAGAGGGGAGAGAGAATCTGAGTGAGGAAATGGTAGTTCGCTTTTGTAGAATTCAATCTGCTGTAGACTATTTTAAATAGCAAGAGGAAGAAAACTAAAAAAATTTAGGTAATGTTATGGAAGTAGAGGGTTGTTTATGTACACTAGCGACTTGCATACATGCTTCCTCAAGCTGCCTTTGGAGTCAAGGTTGGGGTGGCGAAAGATCTGCTGAGGCTCACAAGGGCCTGGCAGCAGTCGAGGCTGGCATTGTCCAAGCAGGCTGCTGGTTTGGATGTCTGGAAGCTAGAAGACACAACCGCACTTGCCACGGCCATGGCCTTGTTACCGGCGCCGTTCTCATTGTCAGAGTCAGAGTCATCATCTGAGGAAGTAGATGCGCTCGACTTGGAATCTCTGTTCTCGCGCAGTGCCTGGCTGGTTTTGATACGCGCCTCGGCTTTGCTAAGCACGTAGTAGCGACCGCTTGGAGCATCTTTCTTGACGAATCTTCCTCCGTATTCGTAGACTTGATCCACGATACTGCGGCTCAGTTCAGTCTTGTCGTCCTTGTCTTCGGTGTTCCTGTACTTTTGCTTCATCTCGTTGACAAGCTTTCGGTAAAGTTTGTTTCCAAGATGGTGATTGGCTTTGCCACCTGTAGTTTGGAGTCACAAGAAAGTTTGTGAGAAGACGTTTTAACGCATGCAGCCAGGACGCCAGGACATCAGGAAATCACACAGCGCAAGCTTACCTCTTCCACACATGACATCGAGCTCCGTAATCTCGGCAATGAAAGTCTTCTGGTTCTTCTTAGGCGCGGAGCACTCACGGAGGCATCTGCTGATCTTGTTTCTTGATTCAGCGGTGGTCATGATCCGAAGTTGACTTGTTGCCTCTTCCACACGAAGGAATCTACCTCCGTATCCTTGAATGTACTCGTGGACGTCCCTCACCATCTTCTTCTTGGCCGTCTTGGACTCCATGGCCGCGAAAGAGGCTCTCATCTTTTCCAAGATCTGTTGGAACCTCATATTGCCAGTGTGATTCTCCAGCCTGCGATCACCGCTGCAGAGGATGTCCCAGTTGAGGACTTTGTCCAAAGACACGTAGTTCTTTTGGTCCATGGTAGCAATGTTCATGACCGGAAGGGTTGAGGGTGCATTGCTGAGACCTGCAATGGGACGGGTCATCATCATATTGCTCATCATGGTGGGGATAAGGTTGGATTTGGAAAAGATGTTGGTTGCAGCGAAGAAGACCGGTTCGTTTTATGAAGTTATGGAGGTGCAAGATTGTGGTTCAGAGCACGACGAGTTTTTCGTGGCAAAGGTGTACGAACACTAAAAGGCAGTCATGGAGAAGAAGGCAGTGCTACAGCAAAACTGTACCAAGGTCACATGGAGATAATTTTTAGAGCTCTTTTTAAAAGAGTGGACTCCAAAGTCATTGAAGCACTCAGTCGATATGAAATTGCCAAGAATTCTTAGGGAAGGTTCACCACGTCAGAGCGAAAAACTTCTTTTCTTGTCGACTAGGCTTCTTTGGTTGAGGGTGGTATTGCCACGGTGTTGGTCCTCTTAACTCAATGCTTCACGAAGCAAGAAGCCGAAAAAATCAAAAGAAGCCCGCTTGAACACACCTAATTCTTGCAGACGACAGTGTATCGGCCTCATTAAATAAAAGGTGGCATTTGCTTAAACCACTTCTTGCCGATGTAAAAAACAGTACAAGTACTCCCAACAAAAGCAAGCTTGCACACAATCCTTCAATCCGTGGGTACCGGTACAGCACAACTCAACAGCACTTACTTGCTAGAGGTCTACCTCCCTTCTCTTTCCTGGGTGACTTTTACCTTTTTGCAAGGTGGCTAGCTACTAGGCATATTACGGAGCGCTTCAATGGTGCCAGTTCCTTCAACTTTCCCTGCGACCTTTTTGTCTTTTTCTAACTCTTCGAGGCTTCGAGGAACGACCACCATGAGTCATCGAAACGGTGACGGAATTGCCCTGTCATCACTAAGTCTTGGAACTCACCTGGTTGCCCCTAGCTTTGGCCATCGTGCCCTTTCCTTATGTTTGGGCTCTCACGCTCTCACCTCGCCTGACACGCGCCTCCGTCCCCCAGATGAGGACATAAAGGTATGAATTCGGCAGAAGAGTCTACGAACAGAGCTGGAATTGTCGATTTCGCTGGTATGAGCCAACGAGAACCCAACCATCACAGCTCTGTGCTCTGTGCTACGTGAGCTGCTACGTGCTACGGTAATACCAGTCTACTGTATGACTTTTTAGATGCTAATCAACTGGGAATGTTCCGGGGGGGTGCGAGCGAATTGTCAAAGCAATTGTCAACATTTCACCAATAAATTTTTATCGGCTCAAGCAAATGCTGCCAACAGCCTTTTTTTCGCCCATCGGTCGTCGGCGTATCTGGGCAGGAAAGTCTTGGCCTTGGAGCTGCAAGTCGCGTGCTTTTCCCAATATCCATCTTCCGTGCATACGACCACTACTGCCTTTTGCTTCCTCAAGGTCGTAAATGCCTTCGAAGGGCGTGCAAATAACTTTGACCATTTTCTGACACCTGTCCTTCCTTCCCGACCCAGTGGTCAGGTTCTTGTCTTTTGGCAGCTGCTACCTTCGTGCTAGATCGCTGCTGCTCGAGCCTTATTAAGGTAGTGTATCAACGATCAGTTGGTGCTCGACGTTCGATCATCGATGAACGCACCTCACAAGCCTAGCACACATCACTTCGTTGAGGTGATTTAGCCTTGGTTTGGCTGGAGGTAGTGCGGCAAAATTCTTTTCTTTTTCAGCCTTGCCATTGCCCATGCAAGTTTCCAAACCATCCTACCATCCTATCGATGGATGTGGAAGCCAAAGATCCAAGTTCAAATGATCTCCTACGATTGGTACTGGTACCACGGTACCGGTACTCCGAGTAATCAGATTGAGGGCTTGAATGATTTGATTGAATCCATGCACCAATCATTCATGTGTTCCTCTCTAAATTGAACAGTATTTACAGCTTTGCTGCTTTGTGTATTAGCTCCAACCTTGGATCCAAGTGTTCGGAGAGCTTTATCGGCTTTGCTGTTTTAAAACTTTAAGACAGGAGAGCCGCCACAGCATCCAGGAGCTATCGTGAACGTTACCGGTATCCAGAGTCAAGAAGTAGCATTGGGCCGCCAGAAGTCTCCAGGCTAAGAAAAGTTGCAGCCACCCTTCACTTTCTCAACCATCACTAGCTAGCTAGCTCGCTACGGCTGTAGTGCTCCTGACCGTGACTTCCACAGGATTTTCCTTTTGCTAGAATAGAATTGTTGCCGTGGCTCCTGCTTGGGACATAGCATAGCCTTCGCAGCTCTTCGAACTGTTGTACGGCTGCAAGGCACTAATCAGACCTCGTAAAAGTCCTTGTTGCCCAGCTCTTACTGGTACAGAATGCACTACGCTAAAAGCTAGTGTAAAGATCTTTCGAGTGTTTTGAGTTTGAGAGAATGAAAGTTATAAGAGAGATTAGAAAGCTACGAAAACTAATCCATGAGAGAGATCGTTGTGAAGCTCATTGAAGTTGGTCTCCCGCGGGAGGCCTCGAAGTGTGATATCGTAGGTTATGGCAATAACTCTACGTACTCCACGGTCCATTTCCGGAACACGTGGAAACTTCAGCTAGTAGCTGTCTAGTAGCGTGGAAGCTTTCACGCCGGCTAAATATCTAGGCGATGTTTCATCGACAAACCTAGTATGATAGCAGTCATGAGAACCCTGTCTCAATGACATTCGCGAAGGACTACGTCATGAGTCGAACTCAAACCCTATCTAGGATCGAGTCGCGAATAAGGCTAAGAGCCGTGTATTGCATTCGCCCCCTGACAAGGGTCACAGAAGGCGCGACATCAGTCGGACAAGGAGAACATATGAATTAAAGTGCGGGGCACTCTCCGGAGATTGGATGTAGACATGTGCGTCGCACGATGGCAATCCTACAAGGAGATCAGGCCTTGTATGGGTGTAAATACCTTATGTTCCAAGTCTGGTAGACTGTGCCGCCATTGGCGGTAGCATGTCGGAGCCGTACGGTGCCATTGTTATTGACTCGGTCTTTATTGTAAGGACATTTGTACTTTGGCTGACCGTACTTGCGGTGCTGATACTGTTGAAACCTCACAGTATCGTTGACATTGTATTGATGAGGGATACGCATCGCGTTTCCCTTCTCATTGTTTTTCTGGATGAGTCGTTGGCGACGTTCTTTTGATGTGTTTCCAGTTTACTTCGAAACGGACGTTGTGAATCGCGTCACGATTGAACACGTGTGGTAATGAACTTGCGACGAAGTCCATATGCATCCCGGAGAGTCTTCTCGACTTCTGCGCGGAACTCACGTTCTCTATCCATGATAACCTCAGCAGGCCATGGATACTGGGTGAGCCACGTCTGTTCTAGAACTATGGCTACTTCGTCTGCTGCATTGGAGCAGATCTCGGCAATCTCAAACCATTCGGTTATGGGATCAATCATTGTCAAGCAATGAAATGGACAGGGATTCCTTTTCTTGGGATCCTCGACGTTATATGTACATGTGATCTTCTGATCCATATGTCTCGATAGTAGTTCACTAGTCCAATGAATCTACCAAGCTTCCTGTTCGTAGGAGGAGCGATATTCTGGATCGCGTCTATTTTCTTGGTTACGGGTGGATTCCTTCTCAAGTAATCCAGTAGCCTAGATATTCAAGTTCTCTTCTTTCGAAGAAGGACTTGGTAGTATTGATCTTAAGTCCGGCTTCTCGAAGCCTTTAGGAGAACTTCATCTAACTATTCAACGTGATCCACTAGATCGCCGTTAGTTAGGATGAGTTGATCATCAATGTATGCACGGACATTTTCCAAGTCGTGCATGAGTGTTCCCATCTTCCTTTGGAAGATGTCGGGACTATTGCATAGGCCCATTGGTACTCGCTGGTACTCGTATTTCCTGAATCTGTCTAGATTCAGTAGCATGTCTTGTATCCTTGGGATCGGATGAGGTTTTTGCTCAATCCTTTTGTTCAGTTCCCGGACGTCAGAGATGAACCGTATAGATCCATTCTTTTTGGGAATGATAAATGTTGGTGCCGTCCACTCGGAACGGTTTACCGTCTTAAGTGCTCCTGCGTCGCAGAGACGTTCGACCTCTGTCGTAAGAGTGTTGGTATGGACACGTGGAGTAGGGTAAGTCCTAGTGTGATAGGGTTTAGCGTCAGGACGAAGTTCTACTTCGTAGTCGTCCATTTGTCGCTTTCCTAAAGTACCTTCGAATTGGTCGGAGCACTTGGTCCATAAGGCATGAAGCGGTTCCTGCTCTTCCTTAGGATTGCTATCTTTCATAGGGAAAGATGTGCTATTCCACTTCGCTGACGGGGTAGTGAAATCGAACTTGATTCTTAGATCGGAGAGAAAGTCTCGACCTATGATCATGTCATACGCCCCCAAGTTCTTGGTGGCGTGCAAGTTCCATTCGATAATTCTATCATCGTGGAACTCAGGAGTTATAAGTGCACCCTTACACTTCGTGCTGGGGTTTAATTCCTTTACAGGGGTAGTCCATAGTGTTTGGACGCCCCCATGATCCTTCATGCTTAATCTCTTAACATGAATTTGGGTAATCACGGTTCCGGACGCTCCTGTATCCAGTAAGCAACGGAGTGTAACGGGTTTTTGTTTCCCTTTCTCTCGTCTGTTAAATCTAACATAGACGATAGTTTTTGAGGTCTCTTGTCTTGCGACGTGACGAGGTGTTTGGCCACGACGAGGTTGACAATGCTGGATAGATCGTCAGAATCTAGTTGAGCAGCTTCTAGGCAATTATCTAATTTGCCGTAGAGTCATGTTGCAAACAATTCTTGTTTACTAGTTAGTGAGATATCTTCATCACTTAGGTATGAGAAATCGGAACATGGTTCCGTTGAATCATCATCCTGGCCTAATCCTCAGACGGAGATCTCTCCATCTGAATGATTGAAGTCGAAGTCCGGC
>CAICTM010002957.1:0-10064 GCA_903772945.1 Seminavis robusta | reverse complement strand
TGTTGTTCGCGTGCAAGAGAGCAAGACCAGATGTCCAAACACTGACAATTGTTCTCTGTACACGTGTGAGGAATCCCACAGTTGATGACTGGGGCAAGTTGATCCAAGGATTGAAGTTCCTCGACCAAACAGTGGAGGACAAGTTGATACTCCACGTTGATGATATCCGTGTCATCACTTGGTGGGTGGATGCATCATTTGCAGTCCATCCTGATTACCGTTCCCATACAGGAGGAGTCATGTCCTTTGGAAGAGGCGCGGTGCTGTCTGTGTCTGCGAAACAGAAATTGAATTCGAGGAGCAGCACGGAAGCGGAATTGATTGGAGCTGACGATGTCATGTCGCCCATGTTGTGGGCAAAGTTGTTCCTTGAAGAGCAGGGGATCGTTGTGAAGGACAACATCCTCATGCAGGACAACAAAAGCACGATCATTCTTGCAGAGAATGGCAAAGGCAGTTCGGGCAAAAGAACTCGGGCCATCAACATTCGTTTCTTTTTTATTCATGACCAGATTGGAAAAGGCAACCTTAGAGTTGTGTACTGCCCAACCTTGGAAATGCGTGGAGATTTTTTCACGAAGCCCCTTCAGGGCAAGCTCTTCCACGAGCACAGGGCTTTCATCATGGGGCATCCACCCCTTGTTTGATTTCTTAAATTATTTATTCGTTCCACGGTAGCCACTTAGGGCACCGTGCAGGAGTGTGTTGGAGGAAATATACCTGACACCTCTTTACTATTGACTCGTGTATTAATCATCTAGTCCGGTTCGCATGCAAATACATCATGCAAGGAACCAAGGGAGTTTAGGTCTAAAGTGTTACGGGGGTCCTTATATCCAATTCAATCACAAGAATTGCTATGCACCACCAGAAAAACCTCACTTTTGCTTTACAGCTTAATCTAAAACCAAATTACTCCCCAATAAGCTGCAGTTCAACACGATAGAGGGCATCTAAGTCATTCAAAGTATCGAGTGCTTACAATGGTTTGTTCCCATAGTTGCTATCAAATCCGTTGATGTCACTCTTGACAACGAGTTCATGGACTTTGGATCGAAAGTAAGGACAGCCACAGCCAAGAAGACCTCTCAGGGATGTGCTGGTTAGTTCAGGCATGGGATCACTGGACATAAAGTTCAATCGAATCTCTTTGATGATCTTGCTTGCATCGACAACATACATGGACATATTTTCACCAGGGAACTTGGTGATGTCCAAGTGAAGAAGCTTGGCTTTGAGGGTCTCAATCTTCCTGAGAGAAGGTCTGTATATTTTCTGCAGAAGAGCCAAGAGAAGCTGGGGCCCATTGTGCTTGGCTCGAGGGACATATGATTTCAATTCCTCCTGGAGGGCATCAGTGCAAGAGTTCAAGACAGCCTTTCCCGACCAGGCAAGGTTGGTTAGATCGTACTGGCAAACAGAGTGTTGCTTCAGAGTCTTATCGGTATCGATGAATCCAACCCCATTTACTGTGAGATCCTGATGCCATTTGTCCATCATAGATTCTGAGACCTGCCCAGGAGCGGTGAACATGTTAATTTTGCTAATGGTGTTAGTATTAAGATCACCAACAACAAGCTCAAAGATCCCTTCCATTCCATGCTCAGTCGTCATACTTTCAAAGGCGATAAGAGAGGCTAACACATGGGACCCAGAGGCATTGGACTCAGTCAACGTGGAGAAGAGGAGACTGGGGGAATCCTTCAGTCCTTTCTGGCATGCCAATTCAATTGGCTGGAGTGTGGTGTGATGTTTTAGATGGTCATCTCCATGGAAACCCCTGAGGCATAGGGTGCTTTGAGGTTCCTTTCCCAGTCAATCTGAGCCAGATCCTGTCCAGGCTCCAGTGTGGTTGATACCTCCAAGCCGAGGGGCTTCCTGAAGCTTTGTCTTTTCCTTGGATCTGCCAATGTGCTGGAGGAGCTCCTGGAATTGATATGCGGTCATGGGTGCAGACATGGTAGGAGGATTAGATGGAGTGATGACTGGATCAGATTCAAAGAGGGCTTGTCTGAAGCCTTGAGGACTGAACAAGGATGCTGGTGCTGGTGCTGCTGTTGTTGAAGAAGAAGATGCTGAGGCAGAGGAAGCGTCGTCAAGGTCCATCAAGTGAGAATCAACAAGAGAGGAGCGATGGCAATGGCAACAGCGGCAACAAATGGAGGAGCGCGGTGGATAGTCAACAGAGCGGCAATGGCAACAACAAGAGCAACGGCAACAGGAGCAACAGGAGGAGGAGCTCGGTGGATATCCAGTCAATTGAGTCAATCGAAGCTGGAGTTTATGAGCTTTGGAACAGTAGTTCGGCGAATTGGTACTCGAGTTGTTTGGATCATTCAAACAATCAACTGCAAGCGAATCGGTCGTGGTAGTTTGAATGACCACGACATCGCGAGCGATCGATCGCTCCGTACGATCTCGATACGTACAATCTGTACGGTAGTTTAAAATTAAACGACCGGTTGCTGGCTTGCAGCTGCAGTTGGTCATTTGAACTGGCTTGCAGCTGGTCGTTTGAATGAGGATACTGACGCGCCTGCAGTCGATCGAACGACCAATGCCAGTCCTTGAGAACAACAACAACAACAACAGCTCGCTCGTGTTGTCATCAGTGTGCGTCTCCGTCAAGTTAATGAAAAAGTGAGCACTCGAAGCATGACTCAGGTGTGAACCCATAATAGAGGGTGAACTCGCTCCGGAAGCATGACTCAATGCATGACACACAGGCCGAGCCTCATAGCAATCAAGCCTCATTTTTCGATGAATTCTGTTAACTCGATCGCGACCTCTGCTGTTAACTCGATCGCGACCTCTGTTATCGCGGCCGACGAGAGGCAAGGTGGTGAGGTGATGCAAGGCTTTGCCGGTGATAGAGATAACAGTAGTAGCAGTAACAGTAGCAGTAACCGTAGCGGCTTCGTTAGCGCTCGGATAGTAAAAGGCGGACTCCCATAGGAGTCCATGGGATATAGGATCCTCATCGCGATTTCGATCGACGACAGGATGGTCCTCATCGCGATTTTGATCGACGACAGGATAAAGAACAAGGGGATTGCTTACGAGCGAATCCAAGGGAATTAAGTTGCAATAAGGGGAAGTACTACCGATGAAGATAATGAGAGGAAACTCAGGACTCTGCACCAAGGGATAGCTCATTCCATTGACAACCATAAGGGATAGACGTATAAGAATAAGAATGAGTAACATCTCATAACCTCGCATGCTACCATGCGACAATACCATTGTGTATTGACTAGTCTAAGGATCTAAGAGATGTAAAGTTTGTATTTCCAAATAAGTGAGCAGTTATTGATTATTTTCTAGAATAAGCCTGCAAATTGTAAAGCTGTAAAGCTGAATTGTAAGCTGTATCCCGTCGCAGGCATGTTTCATTTGTACGATGATCAGGGGTATGGACAATGCAGGCACTTTTTGAAATCATGGCGGTCACCTGACAGCCCTCAGGGCAAACTTCTCCATATCAGTGTTGCTTGGCTCCAATTCTGCGCAGGCGTTGATTGGTCCATATTGGGAAACCCACAAATCCCACTGACCCATCACTTGGAATCCAAATGGCTCAAATCCTTGCACGAATATCTCTGCTCAATAGATGCCAACTTGGAGATTCACAACCCATATACCCCACAACCACAACGGGTCAATGACAAGGCCATCATGTCAGTTGTAGTTCAGGCACGCAAGACCAATGGCCCCAATGCTGGAAAAGCTCTCTTCGGCCCAAAAGACATCAAGCACATCAACTGCTGTCGGATGTACTTGAATGTGGTGTTCCTGTCGGATGTTTGCAATGCTGCAGGGGATACCATTGATCCAGCCATGTACAGTGGAGATTTCGACAACACAATGAGCAAATGCAACCATCACAGGGTGAATCAAGCAAAACCAGGAGCCACAGCATGGGCAGCTTGGCAAAGAGCCCTCAATCTCTTCTGCACAACAGCTCGCCTTCGCAAAAGACTGAAGCCCCCACACCAACTCACCGATTGGCTCCACCCCATCAACAATCTCAAATGCCAATGTCCTGTCGTATATGATCCCGGCATAGACAATAATATCACTGACTTTGTCTACTGTCAAGCACCCCAGGGCTGGACCAAACATGCATGTCTGTACACTGACTATGACAATATACTTCCCTGGAGACTGTCCATTCCCTACCACCAACGGCTGCCCCATGTGATTTTGTTATCAGACCCCTAGGGACCATCCAGATGAAAGGATATCACAATGTCACTTTACCAACACCCCCAGCAACCCACACAACAATCACATCACTCATTCCTAACTTGAACATTTGGGAACACCATCTGCTTCGCGATTTGGAACTTCTGGTCCCTGACCAGGATGTCTGGACAGCACTTTCCACTACCGACGGATTGAAAGAGTGTGGTAATGTAATTGGGGATAGGCCCATCCTAAGTGGGCGCACTTGTGCGCCTGAGGTATATGGGTTCGTCACGGCACCGTTCAGCGGATCGTCTGACGAGGTGTAGCCTTTAAAATAACATTTCGTTATTTATGTAATTGGGGAGTGGAATAAATTGACCAGAAGATGTAAAAACATAAAAACAAATGCTACGACCTGTTGCCCCTTGTTGTTCTGCATGCGGCTGTAACATTTGTTTGGTCATTTTACCATGTTCCTGTTGAGAACAAGGACTCCCCAAGTGGGACGTGGCCATTTGCCGTGATATTTCGAAAATGTGAGCTCAAAATGTGAGGCTTAATTTTAAACTAGATGGCCGGCTCTCCAGTCACAGAATGTCTTGCGAGTTTTGGATTTAGCCGTTGCTTCCAAAGTAAATCGCATCCCACCAAGTGCATCCCTTTTCGATCATGTTTGTCAGTTTCGTGGCCATGTTGATCGCTGTTGTATTGTTCCGTGAAATCAATCAGCGACCATGTTGAATGCCACCGTCTCCTCTGACAAGACATCCGATTGAAATTCCACAATGATGTATTGCCTCTTTATCAGATGCGATCCAAAATTTGACCACCATGGGTTTCCCTTGGTGTCCATGTGAGAGCTGACACGAGCCACTGTGAATGGAGCAACGCGGTTGGATCCAACGCCAAAAGATCCGAGCCGATCGCGATCCTTTGGTTCGATCCTTTGGTTCGTGCAGCGAAGCCACTCCACAGTTTCTCTCATTATTTTTCCGGAGGCAACATCAGAAGGGAAAAGCGAAACTCTGCCAAAATCACTGCAAGGTCCTTGAATTGACCGACCATGGCCAACTGCCGTTCAGTGGTTCTTCTTGTTATCGTACTGCTTATACTCTATACTACCGGTACTTGTGCATCGCCGTCACCGTTATCTTACAAGGTTCCATCGTCTTCCGATCCACGCTCAGCAAGCTTCCATCGGATTCCTTCGTCGGCAAGCTTCCATCGGATTCCTTAGCTCAATCTTCCATCGGATTCCTTCGTCGGCAAGCTTCCATCGGATTCCTTAGCTCAATCTTCTACCATGGGCAAGAACAAGCGCAAGAAGGGCGGCAAGGGCTTCTACCAAACCAAGGGCTGTGTGGGCCCGGCAGCAACAGCAAGCTGCCTTGCAGATTCCCCATGCAGTCACTCCTCATGTCAACACTGGTCCCTTCCACAACGAAGATATTGAAGATGTGCTTCCTCCTGCCCCCTTCGCTCTGCTGCTCGCAAGCCAACACCCACAGAGCAACCGGATGATGAACGATTGAATGAAATCTTGGGCCCCCCTTTGGATGATGAGCCTCCTTCCGATGAAGATGATGCAGCAGCAGACCTTCGTCTCACTCCTGAAGAGATGGAATCTTTCCTGAGTCAGCAATCCTTTCTTCACCATGACCGTTCAGAGCGCATTGCAACTTACAACCTCTATTGCCGGGTGCACAACTTCCCTTCGGATTGGACTGGAAAGAGGAGTACTGGATTGGCAATCAAGGACGCTCTTGGGATGAAGACGCGGAAGCCAATCAAGAATATCTTCGGAGACATCAATTACTGTGCCAAGAACGACCTTGAGTATGTTGGTCAGCGATTCTATTCACGGTTCAAGCCCGTCAAGCTTCCTGATGGCTCCAAAGCTGCTGAGACTATCGCTAGTTTGATTGAGTCACAAGGAGACAGTCTCCAAATTGCAACCGACACACTCAATGAATGTCGAATTGATGATGGTGTGGAGCCGTACTCTGATTCCGCTGTCCGTGAATTGGTCCAGCGTCTCCCAAGCCGGAAAGTTCCCATTCGCAAGATGAAAAAAGGGAACCACGACAAAAATTCTCCGTGGGCTCGACGCCGCTTTGCCTGGGTTTATCAATTGCTACTTCGACTCGGCGCGGAGAAGGAGACGGAGCCTCATGACCTGTTCGAGCTTCCACCTTCCGTCCTGGAGGTGCCCGAGACTCTTTTGGACGAAGAGGAGCTCAAGTTATACGAGGAGGATGGGACTCTGCCGGTTTACTTTGATCCTCAAGCGCTGTTTACTTATCGTTTTGGTCTGCAACATGTCGCTTTTTGGGATGAGATGCATCGGAAATGCATCATCGGAACCAGCCACGCACAAGTCGATCGTGATTATCAGCTGCAGTTTCTACGCGATGCGGATGGCAACTTGGATCCGAATGGGACTTACGATCAAGCGTCGCCTGCTCACAAACTGAACGTCAAGTTTGAGAAGGAGGGTCGTTGGAGTTTCGGAATGGCAATGGTCGTCGACGACAATGGTGGCAAGGAAGGATACGTCTTGGAACCTTTTGATTACACTACCAAGCTTCTCGTCTCCTTGAAGCAGTACCGCAAACTTGTCAAGGAGGAGATTGCTCGTGTCAAGAAGTTGGGTGACCGTCCAGCCAAGTCCAATGGTTGGTTCGAATCGGCTCGTGAGAATGACAAGCTCTACATGGACGAATATCTTTGTCAAGGCATGATCAAGGGATGCGCCAAGACAATCCTTGGGAAGCTCAAAGTTTTTGAGATCCACACTGTTGGAGGAAATATACCTGACACCTCTTTACTATTGACTCGTGTATTAATCATCTAGTCCGGTTCGCATGCAAATTCATCATGCAAGGAACCGAGGGAGTTTTAGGTCTAAAGTGTTACGGGGGTCCTTATATCCAATTCAATCACAAGAATTGCTATGCACCACCAGAAAATCCTCACTTTTGCTTTTCAGCTTAATCTAAAACCAAATTACTCCCCAATAAACTGCAGTATTACTAGCAAACAACACTGAAAAGCAAAAGGCCATCTCGAGTTACTACTACCGATCTCGAGATCGATATCAAGGTAAACCAAGCAAGTTGAGTTGACTTGAAGTGAGTCAACACCTGCAACAGAGAAGAGGTGCGCAGAATTGCTCTATAGCCACACTCTCAATATAGGCAAACACCTCTAACAGGAGAATTGCCATATACGTGCGTCACACGATTGAAAATCCCATTGCCGATCGATCTAACAGCTTCCGGCCGGAGCTACGTTGATCAGAGAGTATCGGCAGATCAAGGAGATCAAGCTACACGGATTGTCCGCTTGAAGAAAGGAAATCCGTCTCTTATCCAGCGAGATATCTTCAATCGCGCGAAAAAACGGGAGTTCGATACGTCACATCACAACGAGCAGAAGCCATCAGACGGGGATCAAGATAGGTCTTGACACAGGCGTTTCAAGCCAAAGGTACCTTACATCGATCGATAGAGGACCTCTAGCCGCAACTCTGGATACCCTCGAAAGCTTCTAACTCCAAACATTGAGCGAGATAGGTTGATACGAGTCAACCAGTGCTATTGTGAAGTGAAGATCAAAAATCCCGGTAACGACACGGAGCTTTAAAACTCCTCACGAGAACTGTTCCAGACACTGTAACTCACTCAGTGCACTCATCTAACATCATTACAAGGTCCTGCATCAAGAAAGCAGCGATCGGAGACCATCAGAGGCAGTTCGCTACTACCCAAGGCTCCACGAAACGTCCTACGGACACATACAAGAATCCACGTTTTACGTGAGCTGTCAACGACAGAGGCTATCCAGCCACATCTAAGAAGCGCATTTTTAGGTAGCGCGAAAACGGGAGCACCCCTACCATACCATTCCACGTGTTTGGCATATAAAATCGTGACGTCGCTGGTTAAAGCTTTGGTAGTAATTCAGCAGTTTCGGAAGGTGAGGTCATCCAACCGGATCCGACGAGCTCTGATTTGTAAGGTAGCATGCATGATAACATACAGCCACGACCTGCCAACCCAGTCGTGCCCTTTCGTTACTTAGGTATGCGTATGTATTTTGGGAGGCAAACTACATACAGAATGCACCAGACGAGTTTACGGATTGCTAAGTACAATTCTCATTTTATAAGATCGAGCCACTCCAGAGCCCAGAAACTGTCAATTTGGAACCTCAGAAGCCACATTTTGACGGTGTCTAGTACATTCTATATGCTAAAAAGTAACGTCTGTAAGCTACCAGTTTATTTGTACCTATCTACAAAATGGTTTGGTATCGTTGTGATACTGTGATGATTGGTTTAAGAACCAGAGAGCTCTTTCAAGTCACATACAAGCCTATCAACCTTGTATTGAGGCACGGAACAGAGTGTGGGCATTGACACTGGACTAACAAGAAGAGTAGATCCAGGGCAAGGCTGCAGATCTAGGTGCTACTGACACTGGGAGGCCCGCGAGGGCACCAACACCAACAACACAGGAAGAGGAGAGGAAGAATCCAGTCAGGACATTCACAAGAGATGCAAGAGGAAGATGACCAATGGAATGGGACCCCTTGAATGTTGATCGTAATGGTTCTAAAGATGAGATGAGGACGACGAAGATGAGGATGACGACGAGGATGATAGAAAACAGGCAGCGATGCACAAATTGGCAACCAAAGTGAAGGTATTAGGGAAGAAGGCAGAGAAGAGGTAGATGCGGAGGACGAGGACAGGAAGCCACAGACGAGGATTCGGATGAAACTGACAGTGATGAGGAATCCAGTAGCGAAGGATCGTGGCCACAATCATACAAAACACAACCAGGACAAGCAAACAAGATCAAGAGACCTCCTGACAACAGAATTATCAAGCAATTCAGACAGTACTGTGAGAAGAGTCGCGTAGCAACATCCCACTGAATGCAAAGCAGGCAAGGGGCGTCAGGTGATGGATATCTTACGAAAGAACAAGACACCTCTGACTGGCTATGATGATATTCTTGGCTGGCCACCTAGCGAGGAAACTGGTGAGCGAGTTGGAGATGAGCAAATCGGTGAGGTGCCAGACTACCTGAGCCGCAAAGCATTGATGAGCTTGCTCAAGAAAAGGTACAACATGACAGACAAGTTTCCTTTCAAAAAGGAGATAACGCTTCCTCATGTGGGTGCAAAGATCAAGGTTGGGTGCCTGGAGGCTCACAATGGTGTGTGGCAGTTGCTTGCCGATCCACGTCTTACGGATGATGATTTCTGCTTCTTTGACAATGATCCCTTAGCTCCACCACCCAAAATGACAACCAAAGTGGGGCAGTTGAGTACTGGTGAGGCATACAGAAATGAATACTTCGAATAAGTCAAGAATCCAGAGAAACAGATGGGATTTGGCATCCAATGGTACATCTATGGAGCAGTGACTGGCCCGTTTAACAACCTATCCGTACCAGCATTGAAGATGACGTTGTCCTGTTTCACGCTTTATTATCGAAAGAAAGATCATGCGTGGGCAATTCATGGGTTTGTGGTCAACTATTCTGCCGGCAAAACTAAAGGCAAGAAGATGTATGGAGACACACAGCATGACCAGGCAAAGGAGGACCTGATGAATTATGAGAGATTTTGTCGCAAATCGGGAAAACAAAAAGGTTAACAAGGCACAGGATTTTCTTACGCACCTGGCGGCCATATTGCATTCTTACCTACCGTTTGATGCAAATTGCATGGTCTTGGATCTCCATTACCGAGGGAAGCTTTACCGAAACCTTGGGCTAGTCTTCTGGACTCTCATGGGAAGGGCCGACACGGATGAGGCTGAGAAGCATTGTGGGAAGTTTAGGAGTCGGGCAGGTCTCTCTCTT
>CAICTM010002956.1:0-10070 GCA_903772945.1 Seminavis robusta | reverse complement strand
AGTTGATCATCAATGTATGCACGGACATTTTTAAGTCATGCATGCGTGTTTTCATCTTCCTTTGGAAGATGTCGGGACTATTACATAGGCCCTTTGGCCACCTCTGGTACTCGTGCTTTCCCCTCGGGAGTGCAATGGTTACAGTGTTGCTTCTGGTGAGGTGACAGCTCGATGTGGTTAGTGTCCCGTTTTCAGGTCTAGACTAGTAGCGCACTTGAATCCATCTAGGTTCAAGAGCATGTCCTGTATTTTTGGGAAGGATAAGCTTCTTCCGTTTGATCCTTTTGTTCGGTTCCGGAAATCAGAGATGAATCGTACAGATCCCTCTTTCTTGGAATGATAAAAGTTGGTGCCGCCCACTCGGAACGATTCACCTTCTTGAGTACTCCTGCCTCGCAGAGACGTTCAACCTCCTTTATAAGAGTGTTGGTATGGACACCCGTGGAGTAGGGTGAGCCATGTATATGGATTTAGCGTCAGGGACGAAGTTCTACTTCGTAGTCGTCCATTCGCAACTCTCCCAAAGTATCCTCGACTGGGCCGAAGCACTTGGTTGAAAAGGCATGAGGCATTTCTTGCTCTTCCTTATTAACTGGTTTCGACTCTGGCACATCTGCCTTAAGTTCTGCTTGTTGTGTTGTCGTATCAAGAATCTTCTTGAGACTATCTGCATTTTCGCTGACAGCTGGCAGGATCGGAATGGAGAAGTTCTCCTTTCTATCGGTATCGCCATCTTTCGCAGGGAAAAATACGCTGTTCCACTCCATTGACATGGTAGTGAAATCAAACTTGATTCTAGGTCGAAGAGAGTGTCTTGACCTGATGATCATGTCTTGCGCCCCCAAGTTCTTGGTGACGTGTAAATTCCATTCGATAATTCTATCTTCGTGGAATTCGGGAATCATGAATGCACCTTTGCACTTCGTGCTTGTGTTTAATTCTCCTGCAGGGGTAGTCCACATTGTTTGGACGCCCCATGATTCTTCATGAGATAAACTCTTAGCATGAGTTTTGAGTATTAAAGTTCCGGATGCTCCTGTATCAGTAAGCAACAGAGTGTAACGGGTTTTTGTTTCCCTTTCTTTCGTCTGTTAAATCTAACATAGACGATAGTTTCGAGGTTCTCTTGTCTTGCGACGTTGATGAGTTGTATTGGCCATGGACGAAGTTAACGATGCTGAACAGATCGTCAGTGTCTGTTGAGTAGTTGCTAGGCAATTATCTAATTGCCGTATACTTCGTCAGTTGCAAACAAATCTTGTTTACTATTTAGTGAGATATCTTCATCACTAGGTATGAGAAATCGGAAAATGGTTCCGTGGAATCATCATCCTGGCCTAATCCTCAGACGAGAATCTCTCCATCCGAATGATTGAAGTCGAATTCGGCAAGCGCTTTGTCAACGCGCCATTTTCTTGTCCATCATGTTGATGGATCCAACAGAGGATCGTCCTCGTTTTCGGAGTTGTCTGACTTGCGCTTGGAACATTGTTGCATTCGCTTTTCTTCTTGTGATCAGCCTTGACCGCAGCGTTGGAAACTTTCTTCTGAGACAGAGAGTTCCTTCTTGATGGTAGGTCTTGGCGTCGTCGGACTTCGTTTTCAAGTCTTTTCTTGTTGTACGCTGGCTTCTTATCGTTGTCAGACGAGGACTTGGCCTTGAGTTTCTTCAGAGTCAATTCATCAGCAGTTGTGAGTGCTGGACTCGTGTAGATCGCACCATTTTTCTTCGTTTTGGAGGAGTGGTCGTTGTTGCGAGTGAGCTTCTATTCTTGCTGTTTTTTTCTTCGAAGGAGCTTGCTTGCATCACCTGCCCTTGTCAAAGTCTTCGGAGGATTCCTCGTTCGCAGAATCCAATGGTTTTTCCGATAGGAGCTGAGGAAGGATCGAAGTCGATGGTTTGCGACAATACCATATTGTGGATTGATTAATCTAAGCGATTAAGAGATGTAAAGGTTTTGTATTTCCAAATAAGTGGCAGTTATTGATTATTTCTAGAATAGGGCCCGCAATTTATAAACTGTAAGCTTGAATTGTAAGCTTTATCCCGTCGCCACTCCCTTACAGTGAAATGAGCTGTAGCAAGAAACGACTAGGAGAGAAGTACCCAGCAACGTGCTGAGGTAGATTACCATCCCATGAGGAGCTTCCGAATGACTGGCAAACTGTGGAGCTGAGCAGATCCTTAGTGAAGATGTCGGCCGTTGTTCTAGAGTCGGAATGTACTTGCCACGATTGCCCTCCGGGGGGGGGGACTCCCCGGATATTCGACCTAAAGAATGGTACATTCAATGCCAAATACTTGATGCGCGGCATGACTCTTGGGAAACATTCACAAGGAACAGAGCAACCCTGGTTAATCTTAGAACACTGTAGAGCAGCCACGAGACTGTCAGTAATTACGGGCTATGCAGTGTTACAATTTCTTTGAGCAGGGCATAGATAGGAAGCAGCTCCCTCGTTGACATGCTGAAGGCAACATATTCAGGAGCAGTGGAGCTCAGAGTAATTTCAGTCTGCAGTTTGCTGGACCAAATTGCACTACGCTAAAAGTATGTAAAGATTCGAGTGTTGCTGAGTTTTGGAGAATGAAAGTTATGAGAGGATTAGAAAGCTATGAAATACTAATCAACGAGAGAGACCACAATCAAAGGATCGTAGATCTGAACTCCCGCGGAGGACTGTATGAGTGTGATAGAGTAGGTTAGCGGTAGCAATCCTACCACCTCCACGACCAAAAGAGAACGCGCTGGAGATGCTCTAGCATTTACTAGTAGCGTGGAAGACTCACAGCTGGCTAAATAGTCTAGGCAGCGATGTTTCATCATAACCTAGGGTATGTACTAGAGCGTTCATTGAGAACCTGTCTCAATGACTAATCGCGAGGACTCGTCACTAGTCGAACTCAAACCCTATAGGATCGAGTCGCGATTAAGGCTATGAGTCCGTGCTATGCATTTCGCTCCCTACAAGGGGTCACGGGAAGGCACGACATAGCGGACAAGGAGAACAAATGAATTTAAAGTGCGGGGACACTCATCGAGATTTGGATGTAACATGTGCCCTCACGATGGGAATCCTACAAGGGGATCAGGCCTTGAATGGGTTGTAATATCCCTTATGTTCCAAGTCTGTAGACTGTGCCGCACTTGCGGTAGCTTATGTCGAGCCTACAGTGCCATTTGTTATTGACTCTGTCTGTGGTAAGGAACCTTTGGCGGACTGTATAACGGTTCTGAAACTGTATGAATCATCATAGTATCGTTGACAATGGGTGTTGAATTGAGGGACACGTGTCGGTTCTCCTTATCGGTGTTTATCTTGGATAAGTCGTGGCTGGACGTTCCTTAATGTGATTTTCGCTGTTTGCTTTGTAACGGAAGTGTGTTGAATCTTGTCACGATTGAACGCCGTGAACTTCGACGAAGTCCCCTGTTTATCCCGGAGAGTCTTCTCGACCTTTACGCGTGGACTACGTTCTCTGTCATGACAACCTGTGCGTATGGATACTGGGTAACCCACGTACTGTTTCAGAACGATAGGTTACTCGTCTGCTGTCTTGGAGCAGCCCTTGGTAGTTCAATGAATCAACGAATCCCTTCCTGTTTGGATTGGAAGAAGCGATAGCTGGTTCGCATCTATTATCTTTTAGTTAGGGGTTGGTATCCCTTCTATCGAGAGTCCAATGCGAGAACTACGCACGTCTTTCCTTTCGAGGTAGGCTTTTGGTTAGTGTTGATTTCTGATCCCGACTTCCTGAAGTCTTTTTGGAAAAGGTCGATCTAACTTTCAACGCGATCCGTTAGCAAATCGAAGTCGTTAGGATAAGTTGATCATCAATACGTATGCACGAACTTTTCTAAGTCATGCATCTTTTCTTTTTCTGATCACATCATCCTAACTGACGTCGATCTGGCAGACCGCGTTGAATAGTTAGATGACCTTTTCCAAAGACTTCAAGAAGTTGGGGCGTTGAAATCAACACACCCAAGGCCTTCTCGAAAGGAAGAACTTGAGTATCTAGACAATTGACCTACCGAGAAGGGATCCAACCCTTAACTAAAAAGTTAATAGATGCGATCCAACTATCGCTCCTCCTACGAACAGAAAGGAACTTCGTGGATTCATTGGACCGATGAATTACCAAGGGCTGCTCCAAACGACAGCAGACGGAGTACCATCGTTCTGAAACAGGCGTGGGTTACCCAGTATCCAAGACCGGCCGAGGTTGTCATGGACAGAGAACGTGAGTCCCGCGCAGAGTTCGAGAAGACTCTCCGGGATGAACGTGGACTTCGTCGCAAGTTCACGCGCGTCAATCGTGGACAAGATTCACCAACATCCGTTTCGAAGCAAAACCGGAAATACATTTTAAGGACTGTCGCCAACGACTTATCCAGAAAAACACCGATAATGAGAACACGACACGTGTCACTCATAAACACCATGTCAACGATACTATGATGGTTCATCAGTATCAGAACCGTTAGTACAGTCAGCCAAAGGTCCTTACCACCACGACCGACGTCAATGACAATGCCACTGTACGGCTCCGACATACTACCGCAGTAGCGGCACAGTCTACCCAGACATGGAACATAAGGTATTTAACCCCATACAAGGCCTGATCCCCTTGTAGATTGCCATCGTGCGACGCACATGTCTTCATCCAATTCCCGGAGAGTGCCCCGCACTTTAACAATCATATGTTCTCCTTGTCCGACTGATGTCGTGCCTTCCGTGAACCTTGTCAGGGGGCGAATGATATACACGGCTCTTAGCCTATTCGCGGACTCGATCTAGATAGGGTTTGAGTTCGACTCATGACCTAGTTCTCTCTGGAATAGTCATTGAGACAGGGTTCTCAATGACCGCTCTAGTAATACTAGGTTGATGATGAAACAGAGCTCTAGATATTTAGCCAGCGTGGAGTACTTCACGCTACTAGATAAATGCTAGACGAATCTTCCACGCGTTCCGTTTTTGGATCGTGGAGTGAGTAGGATTGCTACCGCAACCTACTCCATCACACTCTTACAGTCTCCCGCGGAGTTCAGATCTACGATCCTGATTGTGATCTCTCTCGTTGATTAGTTTTCATAGCTTTCTAATCCTCTCATAACTTTCATTCTCTCAAACTCAAAACACTCGAAAGATCTTTACACTAGCTTTTAGCGTAGTGCAACTGGATTCGGGCGGTATTCTGTGTTGGAGGAAATATTCCTGATACCTCAATTATTATTGACTCGTGTATTAAACATCTAGTCCGGTTCGCATGCATATTCATGATGCAAGGAACCGAGGGAGTTTTAGGTCGAAAGTGTTGTGTGCATCCTTATATCCATTCATCTTGAAGAACTGCTGTCAGCCACCAGAAAATATTCACTTTTCAGATTCAGCTTAAACCAAAAACCAAATTACCCCTCAATAAGCTGCAGTGCTAGCCTTTTAGCTAGACAAACAACACTGAATCTGAAAAGCGCCATCTCGAGATCTACATCTTCGACTCGAGTTGTGCTACTGAGAAGATCAACCAAGTCAAAGTGAGTTAACACCTGCAACAGAGCAGAGGTGCAGAAAAACAGTGCGCAGCAGCACTATCAGTATAGGCAAACAGCTCAACAGGAGATTTGCCATATACGGAGCGCAAGCACAACTGATTCCCATTGCCGACGATTGAACGAACAGCTTCCGGCCGGAGCTATGTTGATACACGGTCATTGGGAGATCAAGCAAAGAAAACTGAATAGGTTACGTATTGACCGCAAGGAAATCCGTCTCTTATCCAGTGAGATATCTTCAATCGCGCGAATCGGGCGTTGTTACGTTCAACCGCAACGAGCAAAAGGCCATTCACCGAATCCAAGCTACTGTTCGATGACGAAGAGATAGCTAAGAGCTACAATAGCAAGGAAGTTGCGAAATATACCGACAGTGCTGTGGGTATCCTTGGAAGCTTCTAACTCCGGATATTGAGTGAGATTCATCCAATCGTGTCAACAGCGCTTGTGAGCTTTGACACCTACTATCCCGGTAACGATTTGACGTACTCGAAGAGGCGAATCTCCACCGTGCACTTGTTCCACCCATTGAAACTCACTCAGTGAACTCATCTAACATCAATACAAGGTCCTGCAACAAGAAAGCAGAGATCGGAGACCATCAGAGGCAGTTCGCTACTACCCAAGGCTCCATACCACGTTTTACGTGAAATACCACGAGTTCCTCTGGAATTCCGTGAGCTATCTGAAGATCGAGGCTATTCAGCCAAGTGTGACTACAGAAGCCTATCCAGGCACAAAGCAAGCTTTTACAAGCAAGGACGAGAGTGTCCGCCGTGAGATCCTTCCTGCAGGAGCATCTACACAAGTCCACACAAGCACAAGAGAAGAGTGCATTACCACGCCAACAGTACCATCATGAGATTCCAAGGAAGAGGTGGTCGTGGTGGAGGAAGATACCCTTCAAGGGGGGTAGGGGATTCAATTCCTCAGGAAGAAGCCGTCAAGGCAGAGGCAACAGGAACCCCAACAAGAGTTCCAAGCGCCAATACCTGTTCCATCCAAATGGACAGGCAGACAACAGGTACTACCCTTTTGAAGAGACTCTAACCCACATTGTCCAGAACCTCAGGGTCAAGCCTGAATGGAATGATGTGCCACTGGCTTCATTGGCTATTGAGACCATGAGCAGTCAGGCACCAACCAAGCCGACCAAGCCGATAGCAAAGCCAACATCTGCGGATCCCAATATCATAGAGTACGATGCCTTGGAACTCAGCGAGTACAAGTCAGAAGCATCCATCTATGACAAGTCCACTCGCTACTATGAGAACATCCTCAAGACAGGTGCAACTACCATTTCAGATGACATACTGTACCGAATCCATGAAGTCCAAGTTGAGAGGCTAGGAGACTATGCGGATGCAGTCAAGCTCGATCCCATTGTGATGCTCAAGAGGATCCGTCTGATAGTGATGCAAGGCTCTACCAAAGAGTTCCCATTACTACAATTCATCAAGACCATCCAACGTGGTTTGTTCCCGAAGCAAGGTGACCACGACAGACTTGACTACTACTTGAGGAAAGTTGACAGCGACGTGGATCAAGTCTATGACCTAGTAGGAACGGCGTTCATTGATGTCAGAACTCTGAACACAGACGACTACAAGGCCGTGTCTGGCCAGGATGCCAAAGACAAGGTGCTGATGAGGGAACGAGCCAGGTTGAAGGCAACCGTGGGTTACCATGGACTCCAGGAAGGAAGATACGGAGACTACCAGAAGACCGTTGAGGCAGCCTATGCCATGGACGGCACCATCCAGTTCCCTCCTACCCTGGATCATCTCAGAGAGACACTGTCCAATGACAGATTCAAGGCCAGGAAGGAATGGTTGGATCAGAAGAAAGCCAGGGAACGAAAGCCAACTTTCAATCCTAAGCCACCTCCTTTCGATCACAAGAAGATGAAAGAGGGACTTCCAGCTGCTGTTTTCTATCAGCAGTCACAGCCAGGTGAAGCCTGCTACTGTTGCGGCAGTCCTGATCACAAGTTGCCACAGTGCAAGGTCAAGTACAAAATCCCCAAGCCCGAGTGGGCAATCAACAAGTTCAATGGCATGAAGAAGTCCTTCATACTGCAGTACCATCAACATCAGATGCAACTGCTCCAAGAAGTGCCTACCACAGTGGTGACGGCACCAGCTCCAGCTCCAGCCGGAGATACTTCGACCAGGAGTGAATTCAGTGGAATCCCTCCACCTCCTACGAGCCAGTCGACCTTTCAACAGTTCACCATGTCGAGACAAGCCTCACAGGCCAGCGCTGCAGGGTCACTGCAGTTCCAGTTTCAGCACCATCAAGTCAATGGAGTCCCGCCCCTGAAGGGCAGAGAAGATTCAACCACCGACAGTGAGCCGGAAGAATCCGTAGACTGGGGGCAATTCGCCGTTGATTTCCTGGGAGGAGTCCTGCTTTATGCGGAAGAGTGGAGGCGAGATGAGACATCATCAGAAGAAAGCTACCACTCCGGCTACGGCTATGATCAGTTTGACGAGGGAGGTCCAGATAGTGTAAGCATCGGGTCTGACCTCGTCCTACAGCGGTACAGTAACCCCCATAATATTCTTGTGAGTTGTTCTGCCTTCCCTGACACCGTCTTCAACACAGCTCCATTTGAAGGAGTTATCCCTCGGAATGGGCAAGACGAGGATCAGAGCTTCTGTTCCGACTACATAGCTCGGATTCAGAGAATGAGTTCCGCTGCTTGTACCGTGGACCCAGCCGGCGCCAGCGAGAAAACCAACGAGGCAATTGTTATGAAGACTTCCAAGAACAGCAACATCAGGTTGCGTTTGAGTTTCCAGGAGTGGCAGATGCCTAACTCACAGGAGTGGCAGTGCCGAATCTTACAGGAGTGGCAGAGCCAAATCTTCCAGGAGTGTCGTTCAATTGCGCCTCCTCCTGAATGGCCAACACTGTTTACATTGACAGCGGCAGTTCTGTCCGCACAGTCATGAACGAGCACATGCTTGTCAACCGAAGATCTTCCAAGCGTCCCATCGAGATGGGAACCAACATTGGCAGCACCAAGCTTTCTGAAGAAGGTGATACTCCATTTGGCGTCAGTTATGCCAATCCAGGAGGTATCGCCAACATCAACTCCCTGTCCCGTGTTGTTGATGACTGTACCAAGGCTCAAGATGGGTCCTATGTCTTCATGGACTCGAGAGTTGATGATGCCATTCACCACTACCGTCCTACTGGAATCCATACGAGGTATGGCAGGACCGTCAAAGGTCTGTACGGAGTGGAGATTGAGTCAGAGCTCCTCGATCGGATGTCCCAGATGAACAGTTTGCTCCTTAGTTTCAACATTTGGTTCAAACCATTGAGGGCAACCTCGAAGGGTTCACCAAGAAGCAAGCCAAGGGTGTATTCCTAGCCAGGAATTGTACCACAACCTTCAAAGCGTCCGCCTTTGCAAGGCTACCGGAACATGATCCGGACTGGGCAAATTCGAGACTGTCCCGTCAAGTTGGAAGACATTGATCGTGCCGAATTAATTTTTGGCAAGCGACATGGCAAAGACAAGGCTTCTACTACAACGCAGACGCCCTACACCAGTAACCGACAGGTATTCATACTGTTATGCTGATGAGCTTGGTGGTACCACACAGGTTCCTGACCGGATGTATGGATGTGTTTTATGTCTGTGAAATTGCTTTTCTTGCATTCACTGACTTGCAGATCCGCCACAGAGAATCAGCCTACCTGGCCAATCGGAAAGGCAAATCCTTCTATGCCGCCATTGACAAGATCTTTGACCGGTATGGCAACAACGATTTCAAAATCAAAGAAATCCAATGTGACCTGGAATTCAAGAGTTTGATGGACCCTGTCAAAAACGACATGGAGCTCCAGCTCAACCATGGAGCGGCTCAGACCCACACTGGTCCTGCTGAGCGCAACATCCGAACCTTGAAGGAGCGCATCCGCGCAGCCTGGCATGCAACACCGTTCCTGGTGATGCCAAAGGTGATGATTGTGGAATTGGTCTATGATGTGAATTGTGCACTCAATCTTTTCCCAGCGCAAATGAATGGATTTCCAAAGTGTCATCCACCCGAGACAGATGCTGAGGGTCGAAAACCACAAGCTACAAAGTTATTCAGTACACTTTTGGGGGCTACTGTCTGGCTTCCAACGCAGCCCGACAAGCCCAATTCCATGGAGCCCCGGAGATTGGACTGCATTTATCTCCGTCCCTTGATGGACAACCATCAAGGTGGGCACAGTGTGATGGACCTTGTCACCTTTGAAGTCATCACGCGCCAGCATGTCCGTATTTTGCCGATGCCTCGTCAGTGATGATGCTGTCGAAGAATGGCATATGGTGAGGGAAAGAAGCCTCTCATCTTCCACAACCGTGACCATGTGGAATTTTTGCCTGTAAGTTTGCCTGCAGGAGTGGATGGTGGTAATGGAAATGAGAGCTACCTACAAGTCTATGGAGACTCTTCGGATGACGACCCAGTGGAATCCAAGGAATCAGATGAAGATTCTGAGGAT
>CAICTM010002955.1:0-10080 GCA_903772945.1 Seminavis robusta | reverse complement strand
TTATCAATACCACTCCTGCTGTCACTGTTGGCACACTCCTGTGAGCTAGCTGTGGCAGGACTTGTACTTGTTGTAGCCAAAGCTGGCTTGGTTGGTTTGGACATTGGATGCAATTGGATTGCTGTGGAGCTTGAGGCGGTGCCTCTAGGATTCCTGAGAATCGATAGCACTCAAAGTGTCTATCAGTGCTTGGGTAAGCAGGCTCCTACCTTGGAAAGGCTTTGTAATCCAAGTCTCACGTCGTCGTGTCGACTAGCTTGCAATGAGTCCAAAACAAACCTTGGAAGTAGTTGCTCGGCATCCCGCTTGGTAACGAGAAGCTGAGCGGGTGTAGACGAGATAATACGGAAAATGTCATCGTCAGAAAAGTCTTTGTGGCTGGCACTCCTGCTGGGAGTGGTGCCACTCCTGGAAGAC
This sequence comes from Seminavis robusta, assembly GCA_903772945.1. Classification (NCBI taxonomy): domain Eukaryota; phylum Bacillariophyta; class Bacillariophyceae; order Naviculales; family Naviculaceae; genus Seminavis; species Seminavis robusta. Next base: position 9,663 of record CAICTM010002955.1, on the reverse strand, counting down.
TGGTGTCGGATGATACCGTCACTTTGTGTACCTGCGGCTCGGACTGGGAAGTTCGGCTGCATTGACACGTGATGGGGCTGGAAGCCCTTCGTAGATGGAAGCTGGTTGAAGCTTCTGGAAGTCGTAGACTTGTGGGAAGTGATGCCCTATTGGAAGGTGCATGGAAGCTGGAAATGATGTAGCTTGGAAGTCACGGACTTGTTGGGTTCGACTGAACCTAGTTCTTGGATGGTCTCGATGTCTGAAGATGGAATGAGGAAATGGTTGAGTTATTGTTTCCTCTTGTCATGGTTGTTTATACTCATGTGAGACTCGTGACTGCTGGTGTCGTCACTTGTGGTGACTGGTGCCGTCACTTGGTACACTGGGTACCGTCATTTGGTGTTGCCGTAGCTGAGACTGGGAAGTCAGGCTATAGCGACACTTGGGAGAACTGTTGTAGTAGCTGGAACTAGGAGGAAGTTCCTTGCCACAATGATACTTTTGAGTTGGGGCTGGAAGCCCTTGGAAGTTTGGAAACTTGTAAGGAAGTATTCGGTAGTAGTTGTGGATGCTCCAACTTGGTGGGCTCCACTGGACCTGGACGTGTCACGGTCGATGATGGTTCGATGGTGATGTAGTCGGTAGATCCTTTGGTTGGTGATGTCACTGCTCTTACACTCCTGTGAGATGGCTGTGTCAGGACAAGTGTTGGTTCTGTCACTGCTCTTACACTCCTGTGAGCAGGCTGTGGCAGAACTTGTAGTCGTCTATAGTTGTATCTGTTGTAGGCTTGATTTGATGTACTCACGTACTTCTGTTTTGGTGTGAGACTAAGGTGGTTGCAATCTCTGTACAGTAGTTGTATGGTGGAGCTGAGGTGTGCGCCCTCTTGTTGTTTCTATTGATCAGGTTCCCGCTTGTGGGTCATACTCTGAATGCTCCAGCCATCCTGTGGCTTGGTTCCTTGTCTTGTGAACTCTTGAGTGGTTTGCTTGTAGCTAGCTACTCGGTTCAACGTTCACTGTCGTTCTGCTGTTGTTGCAGTTGCCGTTATTGTAGATGCAATTCGAATTTGGTTTGGTCGATTCATTGTAATCGGTTTGGTAGTGGAAGATACCGGTGTTGGCTGTTGTAGCCATTGATGTTGACTGTTGTTGTAGCCATTGATGGTTGTTGGCCGTGTAGTTGTGGCCATTGATGTAGTTGTGGCCATTGATGGTTACGGCATTGCCTATAAAGGCGGATGTTATGATGATTTTGTTAGTAGGATTGTAGGTTTTGGGTACCACCACACTCCTGTGCACTTGCTGTGATCAAATAGCAAGGGCATAGACTTGTAATGGTATTGTTGTTACCTGCCTGGAGGCTGTTGTTGCTTCAGGTTTGCCTGTAATCAGGGGAGGAAGTGCTGTGGTTCAGTTGCACAATACACATTCCATAAAAGGTAGTAGGAGGTGCTGTGGCTGGGATGCCACAATACACACTCCATGGAAAGGGTAGGAGGTGCTGAGTGTAAACTCAATACACACTCCAAAGAAATTATTCAATGCTGGCGGAAGCACTCCTGTGCTTATTCCTATAGCTTTGTTGCTTACACTGCTCCAGTGGCTTGCACTGGATGTGCTTCGCTCCGTACCAGTAGCTAGCTAGCTAGCTAGCTAGCTAGCTAGCTGTCTGTGTGCGTGCAGAACATGCTCCGGTAGTTGGCCATACTGTATGGTACGACGGGAGACTTGGCTTGGATTCGCCGTGGAATCCTCTTGTTGCCGGCGTTCGGAGCGGTCAGTAGCTTGGAAGATACCTTTTCGCGAAAAGATACCTTTTTTGTGTTCAGTGGTTGTGTTGGTCGCTGAACTGCTTGTTCTTTGCCGTTCCGTGGAAAGGCTTCACAAACCACAAATTTCGTGTCGGCACTTCTTCTTCTTGTTGCCGATTGACACAATGGCACTGTTGTTGCCATCTGCTGGCGGAATTCGCTTGCGAATTAGCTGTTGCCGTTGGTGGCAATGGCGCCGTTGCCGCTATCTATCGGTTTTGATGACCGATGGCTTTAACAGTAGCGGTAGCGACCGGCTAATAGTAGCTGTCGCTGTTGCTCTTCTTGTTCTTTTTGACAGTAGTAGCGATCGTTTGATCGCTTCGGTCGTCTTGTTCTGGCTGGTCGTATTGCAAATTTGCAAATTCGCTCTTATCCAGCCTGTTGCCGATGGATGCAACTCCGTTCCTGTTGCATTCGAGAGCTTGCACTCTTCTGGGCCTGTCAGTGACAGTATAGTAGCCCACTTCTGTGAATGACAGTCCTTCCGTAGGACCTGTCGTTGTCGAGTAATCGGCCTGGTAAGATGGCTTGTTATTGTGCGTTGGAATTTTCTGTTCCGTCGCACCTCTCTTCTAGTAGCCAACTCGATGGCTCTCTTGTTGAGGATAGGAACTCTCCCACGGAAGTACCTCTGTGGTATTTTCCTGTTGGGACTTGTTATCTCGTTCCTTCCTCTTCCGTGGCAACACTTCTGGTGTTGCTCCTCTTGACTTGCTGTTGTGCTCACAGTAGCTCTGCTCCGTATCTTACAGTAGCCTTGCTCCTTACAGTGGCTAGCTAACTCACTCCTGTGAGCTTGGTTGCTTGCTTGGACTCCTAGCTAGTCGTCCCAGCTTTGCTTGCGTGCAGTCTCCGTGGCAGCCTGTGGCGCCACTCTTGTAGTTGTTTTTCGTACCGTCACTGCACCTATAGGTTGCAGTCGTACGATGGCTGTATATTCCGCAGCACAAAATCTTGGTGTTCGCTCGCTCACTCCTGTGAGCGTGCTTCCTTGCGTTTCGGCTCACTCCTGTGAGCTCCCTTCGCTCGGGATGACACTCTTCGTCGTGTCACTCCTGTAGTCTTCGTACGACCACTTGGTTCCGTCGTAGACTTGGCTTCACTCCGTACAGTAGCCTTGGCTCCGGCTAACCGGTAGCCGTTCTTCGTATTCGCTCACTCCTGTGAGCTTGCTTCCGTCCTGATCCGACCGGAGCTGCTTACTCGGTTGGACGTAACTCACTCGATTCCTGTTGGATTTACTTCGTTCAAGCATAGAAGGAGTGTAGTTAGTAATGTTCTTTGACGTAGTATGCTCTGGTGATGCTTCGGTTGACCGGAAGTCGATCCGTCCTGTAGGAACTCGTGAGGCAATTTCGTGCTCTGAGGTTTGCCTGGTGAGCTGTTTTGGTAGCCCTTATAGTGGGGCTGCAGCGCACTGTCTGTCTGAACCGTTTGATGAGGTCTTTACCTAGGCATAGACTCATTCATGTACATGTAATAGGATGTAGTCAATATCGATATCACCATGTTGGTGATCTCGAATTCGAGATGTCGATAGAGAACACTTCTTGGAAATAGTGTTGGTTGCTAGTAACACTCTAGCTTAGTAAAGGTAAAATACTGTTTTACTGTTAAGCTATTTCCAAGAAGTGATCTTTCTCCATGTTTTCTGGGATTGATTCAACTTCAAAGGATATAGTGAAGGGGGTGACCATATAGATCAGTTAAACTCCCCATGTATGTAACTAGAGAATAGATATAGATATCCCCTATCAACTAGATTGGGATAAACGACTAATTTGTATTGAGGTGTCTGTAATACAACCTCCAACAATGATGAGGCCTGCCTTGATTTTGCTACTGATGCTTGCTTGATGAGTATTGTTGCTCTTCCCAAGGTCCTGCCCATGGGTGGTGGCTTTCGCGACGGAGTGACAGTGAAGCCTGACGCAAAGTATTGGGTGAAAGGAGAAGGGTTGAAGTCACCGGCCATCGAAGAGACTGAGTCTGCCCCTGCTTTTACTGTGGTTGAGGCAAAGAAAGTGTCTCGTGAGTACAAGACCCACGACATGTCCAGCACTGTGTTGTCTTACAATCTTGTGTTGATGGATGGAAGTGGTACCATGTTCAAGGCCACGGTTAACAGTGGCCTGTCCCACTATTTCGCTGCATACAACCTCTACGTTGGATCGACTGTCTTCGTGGATGACTATGCCATCATCACGCAGACATCCAACCGTAGCTACACGTACAAGATGTACATGCTCATCAAGGACTTCCGCTGGAAGCTTCCCCCAAACAAGAAGGTCATTGATCTTCTTCCCATCATCATGCGTGACGTTGTTCCAGCCACTGGGCATATCTACCGCGCACCGGTAGTTGAGAAGATGATTGACGCCAAGGCCATTCGGGCAGTGTCCAGGTTGGGAGCAGTGGTTCCACTTGAAGAGAAGAGTACTTCGATTGATGCATATGAGTTCGATCCACTGTCTCATGAGGCACCTGACAAAGGGCCTTACTTCACGGAAAACTGGACAGCATGAACTTAGCCAGTCAGCGTTGGAGGAAGCAATGGACTTGACTTATGAAGTCTCGTGGATGCGACATGCGGGAGAATCTCCTGAATACCTTCGATCTGTATGAGAAGAGAAAACAAGCGTGGAAGTTACTTCATTGTGACACAGCCAGCAATTGAAAGAGGACATCACAACAGTTGCCAGTGCTGTTCTGAGTATGGATTCATCCAGTGATTCTTCTTACCTTGCCTCTTGAGGATGTTGACGTGAACGACTTGTATATCTCTGTTTCCAGCAGGTTGAACGGAGAGCTGATGGTGATCATTCGATGACTTGGCGCCCACCACAAGCGCTGGTGCTTCTACTGGTACTACGCCGTAATGGGTACAAGTTCGTCAATGGCCGAAGCAGTTGCCAACCTGTTTCGTAAAGGCAGTTCGGTCATTGTATCCGAATCCGAGGGAGTTAGGTACAGCACTTTCATGCCTACTGAACCGAAGAAAGTTTTGGAGGAAAAAAGTATTATGAGCGCTGGTGCCAAGGCTACGGAAGGTGGTGTCAAGCGAAAGTCCCTTGATCTTTGGGAAGACTAGAGAGCAACCGAACACCGTTGGTTCTCTCATAGCCTATCAACGCTCCAATCAGCGACGTCTCGAACCATTCGAGAGTTCGGAACGATGGAAAGTGGAAGAACTTCCACACCACTTATTTATTGTGTCTTGTGTATTTGTCGACAAAGAATACCAGGTTTTCGCAGCCAATGAAGTTTAGCTATTGATAACGCTAGATTTCTATACTATTTTAGTACATCGTCGTACCAATAGCTACGTACATTTGACAAGTCAAACTGTTCCGCGATTTTTCCAACTCAGAATCGACGATTATCGCAAAAGAACATAAGAGAACTACGGCCCTACTACGCTACTACATTATGTGTTTGGCGATGTTCAACTGTCATTTGCTAGCGATTCCGACAGCTCCGCGATTCGTGGATCGCTTGTGAGGGTAATGTTATCTATGAGGAAATTCATTCGTCGCCATCCCGTATACTCTCTTCATCATGGAACAACATTGTTATGTTCTTCTTCGCCGACTGATGTTTCATTGGGGGATCCACCTACTCCTCTTACGTCGGTTCCTCCCATTATTTGGACAAATCCACTCCTCGCATCTTTATGTCCTCTCCGATTACATTCGAACAAACTACCTCCGACAATGCCCCCTACCGTTCGTTTCTTCACTTTCATCGCGGAGCCAGTCTGGTAAGCCATGCCGTTCGCTCGATCAATTCCGCATCCGTCTGTTTCATTGTTATTCCTGTATCTTATGCTTGTCTTTTCGTTGACACGGAACTCCTTTTTCCTTGATGTCTCTAACTTACTGTTTCTTTGTCGGCTCCCTTAGGAAAGTCGGTACTTACTGTCAACAAGTCTACATCCACCAACCAACATGGAAGAACAAGTCATGCCACAGAGCCTGTTACCAACCAGATGGATGGCATTCAATACGGACTCGCATACCAACGAAACGCTACCAGTAGCGTCTTTGCTTTGGGAGCCAGCCATGCGATCTGTTGATTCAGTGACTCGTTAACTTGGTGTCACTGTCGTGGAAAAGTTCGGCAAGCTTTTCAGCTGTGGTGAATTCTTCCACAAGTACTTTCAAGTCCTCGAAAAGCAAGCTGTCACGTTCCATATTGCGGTAAGTTTTCTGGACTTTGATCGCTGCTCCAGTTGTCTGCCTTTCTCTTTCACCACTCACCGCATTTGTCGTTGTAAATCAAAATGATGTCTGTAGATGCACTTTGCCCTTTCACCCTTTCGCTTTCCGGTATGCTAGCAAGATACAAAGATATTCGAAGAATATCGCCCTCCTGCATGTCATTCCTGGTTTTTACTGGTCTTGCTTTCAACTGGTACATACGATTCTTGAGTGTCTTCTTTCGATGAGCTGGGTCGGCAGGAACCTTGGTTGCGGCACAGGGTACTTCAACATTCCCGATGTACGGTATACCGGTATCATCTTTACTTGTTCCGGATTCTTCTGTTGGATGGAGGCGCAACACGGTCCCTATTATCAACTCCCTCCGGTCCCTGGTGCATGACCGTGGTGTTTCAACCAATCAACGTTGGACCATTTGCATCGTGCCTTCATTTTGCTGTCATCGTCGGTAACAACGTTGGTGAGACAAACAGCCTTGTCGAAGTACAGATCCTCTGCCATCTTCAACAATGAGGCAGCCTCCATTGCACCGGCACCATCATCGTGGTTGACAAGACACTCATGATCCGGTATCTCATCGGTAAGTTCCCGCTTCTGGTTACATACCCTACAAAAGTGCATTTGGTAGACAGACTCACTGGTTTTCTTGTCTTCTCTCCCACCAGACATGCATGACCTGAATGGAGTCATACGTCCTGCCACTGGATCGCTTATTCCATCCCATATCAGGAAGTTCCGATGAATGGAAGCTGTGTTCCTTCTGGAGGTGAGTCACCTGTGACTATACTGTCATGCCACTGCTTCAACTCTGTCTTCCCTTCCAATATATGTCAGTCTTATCTCTTCCATCAAATTGTCATGCGGTACCCTTCTACTACGTTTCACGTAGGAGCCACCGCCGCTCGATTGAGAGAAGTTCTCCTTTCCATTGAATTTGCTCCAGAAGAGACAGAAAGCTCAAATAGCCTTGCTGCCTCGTTCCACCATCTCCGCCCCACAAAGGCAAGTACAAATCGGACATTGATATCAAAGTCAATGTTGGCATCACCTGTGCATCAGACTTTCTAAGCGTGTCTTTTGGTCCTGGCAGACTTGACTTGAACATGGGATCACATTGCGTACACTCAAGTACTGGTGTAGTAGCAACACCAACAGAAACAACCTTCAAGCGAAGTGAATTGGCCTTGTGACATCTGTTGCAGACACAACTGTCTCGATTAGCTTGGAAAATGGTGCTGTTTCCACTATGGCACGGTAGGTGGTGGTTCTGTCATTGGTTCAACATCTGGGACATCATCATCGTTAACTGCAGTGTCCTGTGTCATGTCGTTGACTCTTTGTCATTTTGAGTGGTGATTTTCTTTTACAGGGACGGGCAATGGTGGTGGATACCTTGCAACGGCATCAATTCCCTCCACAAGATCAACCTCGCAGAACATCCTGTATTGAGACGTTGCCGATTCCAATGCTGACCACCAAACCGACCGTGCTGGTCATCTCCTCAAGGAGGAGTTGTTGCTTCTACCACTGTGTCTTGTAGCATTGTGGTTGTGGTTGTTCTGGTTGTCTGTGACGGCACTCTGCAAGAAATTTGGTAGGCCGACATGTTCATCGAAGGAGAGTAACTGTCCCTCCATTCATGTTAGCTAAAATCTGCCAAAGCTAGCCAAGCTTGGTGAACTTTGTGAGGCGCAAAGCCAACATTTCAGCGGAGGTGAATGGCGAGACATGCTTCGAGGATGGAATGAGGAGGTCGGAAGTTCCAAATTCCCACGAAATCATAGGGTGGATATAAGAGCTAATTTCGTCTCCCGGAGACGACTTGCTTTAGGGGTAAGGGTACTGTTGGGGGCAGAGGTTTGAATTATACGGTACCCGGCGTGCAATACTTAGAGGCCTCTGTAGAAGTCTACGTATTTGACTAGTATTGTATTGACGGGATACAGTCAACGCATGTACATGCACATGAAAGTCGCCTCGCTTTTCACACAAGTTTCGCATGAATGAGCTCGAGCGAGGAAGCGGTTTCGGTTTCGGGGCGAAGCAAAAAGAAAGGGATGAGCGCGCATTTCTAGTGACAGTTGAAGTTGTCGCCAAAATTGTCACAATAGCGCTTCGGCAGGCTCAACAACACCAACAGTGAGTAGATTGTAGTGGCAGGTTGGGTCAGAACTGCTGCTGTTGTTGTTGTTGACTCCTTGCAAAGGAAGTGAGTTTTGGAGTGTTTTCTCAATGGGGGTTTGTCGTGCTTTTTACTAGTAGAAAACTTTTACAAAATTGAGGTGCGGTGAAAGGGCATTGAAAAGAATGACCATGGCCGCAGGATGTTGTTGTCGGCTCAAAGCGCCGTCGCTTCCGATCGTTTCATCGCTCCAATGGATTGTCGCTCCGGCAGATCGGGCTCTGCGTAGAGTAGTAGCCGCTTGTTGCAAGCGTCGCTCCGCTCCGTGCAAGAGGCGCCGTGGAAGAAGAAAGAAGTCTTCGACTGAACCGATCCGTCAAAGTATCATCGATCCGTCGATCGAACGGACGCTGCCGCTGCTTCCAGATCCAAACAAGAGGAGCCTGTCATGGTGGAGACGTCTCCGAGAGGAGTAGCCGCTGTAAAGAAGAGGAGTGTAGCCGCTGTAGAGAGAAGCTAGCGCCATCTTGATAGAGTCAAGGTATCGAAATAATGAACCGGAAGAGGAGGAATGGCTTTTATGTTTATCAGTCGGTGGCCATCCCTCGTTGGTCCTCTCTTTGCCAACCATGTGTGTTGTCAACGCAGTTTGTGGGAATGAATGCACAAAGGCCGTGTCCACGGCTACAACAACAATTTTCCACATTCTGAGACAATTCCTATGGCTATCTAATGTTGCGCCAGAAGATGGAAAACTGAACTTGTTGCTCATCCACGGGTTGTTGGCTAACGGAAGGTTAAGAGAAGGGAAACAGCAGCCTCTCCGACTCCACGCTCCGACGTTCGCACGTCCTCTCAGTTCGCTCCATAAAATCCGCCATCGAACGAAACGCGAAAGCTACTCTATGCTCTTTTCTTTCCTCTCCTCGACAATGGCCAAAACACTCCAAAATGACGGCTCTCTTCGTTGACGGCGCAGCGTTATTGGTCTCGGCTTCGATCTCGTCTGCGCGTCCGATTGGATCTCGGAGCGGTGACTTGTTGTCGTCTTTGTCATGGTCCATGTACGTTTCTTCTTTGGGGCGTGGAAACTCAGAGTACTGGACTTAAGGTCCCGATAAAAGACTTAGAGATCACATTGTGGCAAACTTCGTAAAATGGCGCGAAACATCATTTCGGCCATACTCTGTCTAAAGATAGCAACCACATGAGCCGACAGGCTGGATATCCACTATCTAACACTAGGATGTGTCGTCGGACGGTGTGTTGAAGACATCCGGTGTGACAATGGCTTCTTCATGGCTGAATAAAGTGGCGATGTTACAGTTACTAAATTCAACCGTTCAATGAGGGTCCGTTTTCTCAAAGAGGATAATTGCTGGTACCGGTAATCCTCAACCTTATTTCTGGAAACGGAGACGACCCAGTGGGCATTCGGCTTTTTTTCAGCGTTCGTCTCCTGTTTCCTCAGTTTGCTCGCTATTTGGATCGAATACATGCACAACCGAATATTGTCAATC
>CAICTM010002954.1:0-10080 GCA_903772945.1 Seminavis robusta | reverse complement strand
AAAGAGAGAGATACTTTCCATCCTCGTCATCTTGGGTCCATAAAACTGGAAGCAAGCCATCAAACCTTGGTGGGGTATCAACTTGCAGTGCCATTCCACTTTTCATTGTCATTGGTAGCTTTGGTTCGGCGAGTCCCTGGCACCCAAACCACAGTTGAGTAACAATAAGAAGCAAACAAACGGTATTGACGATTAGGCAGATACAACAATAACGCGACCTGATATCTACGAGTATCACTGGTAACGCATTCGAAGTACCACCGAAGTACTTGCACCGAAGACCGTCAAAAAGTCATTCAAGAAGCTCAGCGGAGTTCATGTGAGTACGGGTACTGAGTAATACTCACATTTTCTGAGGTCATGTGAGTATGGGTACTGAGTATACTCAGTACTCAGTACCCGTACTCACATCGAGTACACGCAGCGTGTATTTCATGTGAGTCCCACACCCTGGTTCGGTTGGGCGGTGTTTTGGCAAGTGGGTTACAGAAGGGAGTTGCGGGGAATGGGACTTTGATGTCCCTCCTTTGGGTCAAACTGTAAGTGTGGGTTAATCTTCCACTTATGAGTTCCTCCTACCGGTATCTTCCAGATTATATGTACGACTGTACTAATTTGAACTAAACATTACGTAAAGCCTTCTAGATTGTGTCATTCTTCCATTTTTAGTAATTTTACCAAACTAAAACGAAATTGAAACATGACCAAGAAGTGGAACAGTAGAACAGGTATTCCCGCAACTCCTTTTATTAGCTTGATGCTGATGATGGTGGCAACTGAACTGGCAGCAACCATTGAACTGGGTTCTCTTTCATCTTTCTACTTAAACACTGTCCATTGCACGTAAGGAAACACTTACAAACATAGAACCAGCCGGCGTACTCTTCGAGTTAGCTTCAAGGAAGTCCGCGCTAGAGTATTGGTACTGGTAGTGCATACCGGTAAGTAGACAAAATGACTACTGAGTACTCAGTACTGAGCTGTACAGCTAATAATTCGTATAAGCTGCTGGTACGATGGTACGTTGGTCAGTGTGCTCACCCGAAGACTTTATTTAATAGATACTCCAGTGTTTAAGTTGTGTTATATACTTTGGGAAACATTTAGTTAAAGGCCTTCTGAGATGTGGAAACCCAGCTTAAACCGGTTTCAGCAGCTGTACCGGCAAGACAAGTCAAGCAGAAGTGGGTCAAATGCACAGCCCCAGCTCTTCACTGTAGAAAACCCACTCAATAATTAGGTGGCCCCTGCCCCCGAAAAAGATCTCTTTTGGGGGTTGGGAGGCCTAAAACCGGAAACATGCCGGAGTTGACACTTGACAGCTTAGTTGTATACTCCTTCGAGGAATTCCCCGACTCCGGGAATTCCTCCACCATTCCTTCAGGGTTAGAAGGAAGCATTAGAGGGAAAGGGAATGGGGGAAAGGAATTAACTGCCAGTACCACTAGTGACTCCACGTAAACTTGTGTAGAACAGTACTTATTCATGACTCCCAGTCATGTTCATGACTGGACAGTCTTGTTCCTGCTCCTTCGAGGAATTGGGGAATTCCTCCATTCCCCTCAGAATTCCCCCCCTCACAAAAGGTGAAGGAATAAGGAGTATGACAACTAAGCTTGACAGAGAATCAAGCAATCTTGAAGCATTAACATGTTGGAAAAAGCATTATGTACCTTCGTGAGATAATTGTCCGAGGTCGTGTAGGCCTGTCGCGTGCGCAACAAGGCCTGCTCAGTATTACTCCGGAGTGCTGTTTCCCGGAACCTCGTGGTCGCGCTGTGTAAGTTGGATGTTGGATCTATCCCTCTTTCTTTGTTCCGCATTCGGCATTCCACATACCGGTACTTCTCTTCCGTGGTGAGTGAACAGGAGCATCGATAGAAGTGCATTACTGTATGGCATTTCCCATACACTGACTGGTTTGGGACTTGCTACCGTGCAGAGCTCCCCATCTGAGTTGCTGACATGGTGACATGGTGACATCGACTCAGGGCACCGGTATATTAGATATTAGCTGCATATGACAGTCAACGAGCTAAGAGCAGCAAGAAGCACTTCCACAGACCAAATGAAACATCTAGCTAGAGATCTTCTCCGCAAGAGAGGCAGGAGAGTGGTGCGTCTACCAGTACCGGTACACATGCTTTCCCCTGCAGCTTCGAGCTGAAGGGAGATTTTGTTGCATTTCAATTCATTGCAAGCAAGAGAAAGCTGACTGGCAGCGCAGCGTACAGTACCGGTAGAGCTACCGGTAGGCCTCAGGTTAAATCGATGAACCTACCGTATGTCATACCAGTAGCTGTGCCAACTTGCCAAGAGGCCGACCGCGAATTTTTATGACCTGCCAGAAATCGAATGAAATTGACTCGATCGAATATATCGACACACCGATACGGAGCACACGTACGATGTACGTACCAGGTTCCTCTGGAAGCATATACAGAAGCATGCATACGGTAGAGTACCGTATGGACTAAAATGGGTACTAGCTAGTACCACACTACATGTATCCGTCTTCAGCAGGAAGGTTTGAGTTTTCAAACTAAGTCTTCAGGTGCTACGAACACACTCACTGTCATTGAAAGACATAAAGGATACATTCACCAGAACCCTTTCGACCATTTTGATTGGCTGCCTATGTTCAATGCAGTCTCCGCAGAAGTCATAAAGAAGACCACGACTACTATCTCGAGCACTACCGGTACTGCACATGAAGACTACTTCCGTACAGGGACACAGGGACTGCCCACTCACTGGCAAAAATATCAGTGAGTGCCAGTGTGCCAGTACATGTAGTTGGGTTCTGCCTAATTTCTCGCCGGTTACGTTGTTACGTTGTTCCCATTGTCTTGAAGTTCCTTGTTGTTGCGCGCATTTCTCGCCCCCTCCCTCTCTTAGCTAGCTAGCTAGTAGTAAGTAGCAGCTAGCTACTAGCTAATACACCTAACACCAGTTTTTCTTTGCTTGCTACTGGACCGATAAAGCGAAACCATGGCAGATCCCCCCGGCTCACATATCCAAAATGCGTTACCCACGTCGATGGAAGAGCAGCTTGCTCTGTTGCAGCAACAGCAACAACTGGCACAAGAGCAGCAGTGCCGACTTCAGGATGAATTGCGACGGCTGCAGAATCAGCGCTTTTACGACAATGGGGACTCCCAGTATCAGCTAGAGCAACAGCAACTACATTTGCAGCAGCAACAGCTGCAGCCGACTCCTCAAATGATGCAACAGCCACAACCACCCTCCATCGACAACTCTGGTGGTTCGCATTTGCCTGTACCGGTAAGTGCGATCCCCGCAATTAACTTGGCAACAATCGCCACAACCATGTTTCCATTCACCGAAAATCGTGTATTTCAGGCTCTCCAAGGAGCAGGAGGTCCCCCCCTGAATGTTGCAGGCGCATCAAACAACAACACCCACAAAAACCGCCAGCCCTTCACTGATGCCACCTTTGGTGGCCAACAAGGACGCGCATCTGTCCCGATCGATGTTGACTTGACACACGCGACTCAAGCAAACGACTTTGACGACCCCGCTGCAGACGCATTGGAAGCCGCCATCAAACGAGGAACGGCTCAATCACTGGAAATGGCTAGCAATGTTGCGGTCGCATCGGACCAGAGCAACCACCACCACCAGAGCAGCAACAGTGATGTCGCTAGCAACAACCTTTCCAGCAACAATACCCCGATGGAGTCAGCTCTTTCGAACTTGTTGGGAAGCCAGGACGCAAACAACCCAATGCAGCAGATATCTCTTCCGCAGCCACCACCACCAGCACAACAGCAGTCACAAGACGTGTCCCAGGATCAGCAGCAGCAGCAGCCCCAACAACAGCAGAATTTTTCGCTCAGTTTGGACAACATCCAGCTACTTCGTACACTTCAGCAACTGGGAGTTCGCTTGCCACCGGCTGCAGCTCTTCCTCAAGACCCTCTCACGGCGCTGATTGCGTCGCAGCTCCCTTGTGCGAGCGATTCAGAAAATGTACGTATGCAGCAAGCTAGTCTCGTGGCAGCGACTGGTGTTGCGCAATAACCCAAGTTGCTAACAAACTTTCGCGTGCAGGCCAGTGTTGGCGGTGCATCGCTTCCAGGTGACAGTAACAACAATGATAATGACAATAGCAACAGCAATATCAGCAACGACATGAACAACAGTGGCAATGACAACAGCAATGATAATGACAACAGCAACAACAACAGCAATATCAGCAGCAGCATCAACAACGGCAACAGCAGCAAGATTGTGGTTCCGCACAAGAAAAAGGACTTGAAGAAGAAGAAAGGGGACGGCCTCGAAGAGGACTCATTTTATGCCATCCCGAAGTTGCCAAAAGACCGACCGTTGCCTCCAATGGAAGAGGGCGACACAGTTCATTGGGCGAAACGCTTCATTGTGCCGCTGGCCATTGAAGAAGATTCCAATTGGTTGTCGGAGCGACAGTGTTTCATTCGGGCTGAGCTCCTTGAGGTCGTGAGGGCAAGTCATCAAGATGTGTTGGTGCGAAGCTCATCCAAGAGCGTCTCCTACCAACAACTTGGAATACGTTGCCGATACTGTGCACATTTGCATCCCAATTCGCGGGCCATCCGGTCCAGTGCTTTTCCCTCTAGTATTCGGCAAATGTACCAGTCCTTCACGATGATGGTTCGCGACCATTGGCAAGGTTGTAACGCAATGCCGCCAATGCTCAAGAAAAGGTTCGTGGCCTATCAAGAGAACAAGATCCCCAGTAGCTCTCTGTCGCGCGAGTACTGGGCATATGCCGCCGAAAAGATTGGCATGATCAACACAGACTATGGCATCACAATCACAGAAGAGTCCTTGGCCGCGGCAAATGCCATGAACACCTTTGGAACGACACCAGAACACATAGGCGCAATGCAGGCCGAAGGTCGCGAGAGCATAATGTTGGTTCGTTCCAGTGATCAGCGCACACTTTCGCCCTATCTATACCTCCTCATGAACCAAGTCGAAGAATGCTACTTGTTGGAACCGGAACGAGTTGGGAAACGTAAGGAAGCGCCAGTCGGATTGACGGGGTTTGGCTGCAAGTACTGTATCAAGGCAGGACGCCTTGGGTTTTGCCGCGTGTTTCCGTAAGTTTCACTCCTAGATTTGAATTCCAGTCGTTGTTTGGAATGTCCAAGTCTCACCCAAGTTTGTCTCGCGATCAGGCTCAACAAGCGCAGCATGCCCATGAAAGTTAACGATATTTATCAGCACTTTCAGCGCTGTCCTTTGACGCCAGCAGACATGCGAAACACGCTTCGTGAATTGAAGCGAGCAGCGACCAAGCCTCCACTCAACGACCGGGATCGTGAATTCGTGGATCAACTGTGGATGAAGTTGGGGCGAACGGGCTCTCAGATTACACCCACAGGTTGATTTCATCTACATAGCAGCGAGAGCGGAAATAGTGTAGTGGGCGAAGCTGGATTCATTATCTTTTTCGGTATTGCGTTAGCTTCCTTCACGAATTCACCTACTAGTACTGCTAGATAGCCAGTAAGCAATCACCCCCAGGAGGACCGTTGTGGAAACGGAGAGTCCCACATAGATCTAATTGTCTCCTAAAGCTTCAATCGTTCTTTTAAATCCTGACTAAGGGGTCATCTCTAAAATCTTCTTCAAGGAGACCACGGCCGACCTTCCACAAAGGCCACAAAGGTCCAGGAAGATATGCACTATGACAGCCCACAGGAAGGTGATTGTGATTCGATTCATTCCAACCAAGATTATTTATGTTACAGTGGTTGGTTCTATTTGTACATGGCGAGCCGTATGAATCAAGTATAATCCCGTCTTTCTTCACAGAAGAAACAGCGTGAACACTTCACACAAGACCATGAATCCATATGCAAGTTTTGCAGCTCTTTGTGCCTTCTTTTCGCTGATGATACTCGTTGTTTGGGCCATGTGCACTTGGCATGCACCGGATGCCACAAACGAGATCGCACAAAGAACCCAGACCGATGCTGAGGACATGGTCACAGCTCCGGGCGTCAAGTACACCATCAATCCTAGCCCCGATGTCACAGTCAGGAGTGCGTTGACTAGGAGGCCGTTCTTGTATCCCAACTTGTCTTCCAGCATGGTGGACAGTGTGGTGCAGCCCTCTTCGCGATCAACCTGGATGTCCTTGATATCTTGATTTTGCCAATAAAACACAGCAAAGGCACTTCGTTGCAGCATGGATTGTCCAAGAGAAGAAAATAGTGGATCAACACTGGCCATCCAGCAAGGCAACAACCAGTAGCCAACGAAGGCAGCCACGAGATTCTTGATCACCCAATGAGACTTTCCCGACATCATTAGAGTTTGGTTGAGTTCCTTGTTGTCAAACTCCATGTAGTGGTGCACTGTGATCAACCCAATGAGGGCACCGTTAAAGAGGCTCCCGCCAGAGGCGATGCTTGCTAGCACCATTGTTGAAACGGAGAGAAGACAAGCGGCCCACATTGCCGTGATAGTGCGCTTTCTTGGGAAAAGTTCCATGATGGCGTTGTCTTTTGACCTGGCATCAAGCGTTGCTCCTGCCCAAACAGTTTTCAGGTTGTTCAATATCTCAAACTGAAAGAAGAACAAGAGGAGTCGGGTGAGGTATCCCACCGGAACTCCACTGAAATCTTCTGATTTGAACAGGATGATCGAGGAGCACAATAGCACAGCTGGAAAGCTTCCAATGACAGACAGCAGTTTGGTGTCAGGATGAAAGATTCCACTGGTGCTCAGGTGAAAGGCTCCAATCAGGAGAGGCGTGACCTTTTTCGTGGCTTTCTGCTGCTTGCTGTTCACCTCTGCCACCCGTGATGCAATCACACGAGGACGGATCAGCTGGTTGCTAGAGACAAACATTTTCGAAGGGTAGATTTGTTTTGAGAGGTGAGAGAAATTGTGAGCTGTTGTAGCGTTTGCTTTTGAAATTGTGAGGGAAAGAGGGCCTCAACTTCCGAAGCCAGAGCCGACTGCAAGATTTACGTGAAGTATTACCTTATCCATCTTGCCAACTTTGTGTACTAGCTAGATGTTCCAGTACACCAGTACAGTACAGGACATCAGCTAGATAGTATGGTCATTGGTGACATCATCCCCAGGATCTTCGGAAGTTCCATTCGTTCTCGCACGTATGCGGTCATGGGTCTTCGCCTTTGTCCTTTTAATTAAATCGCTCATCTAGATCTATCTTGTGAATTCGGTCTTGATCATCAGTAATAACGTCAACTGTACTGTACAAAATCTCTGGCGACCCGTAATCCTTTGAAGCTCTACTTGAAGAGAATGTTGGGATGTGCAAGATGGTGATTTAGGGTTTGGCATTGGTGACCTGTCCCAGCAAATAATTCAGTCAGTCTTTGCTAACATCGTAAGACTTGAAAAATAGTTTTTACCCTAATCTCTCGTGGCAAAGGGCCTGTTGGGCTGTTTTGGGGTGGCATGATAACTTGTGTGAGAGGATATTACCGATGGAATGATATGTGTGAAGCTGCTCGATCATGATGTAACTCCGTCCTCTGACCTCGGCAACACTGGGTAGAGGGTCTTCGTCGTCTCCCGAAAGGCGAGGAAGGACTTTCTACTAGCTAGCTATTGGTAGCAGCTACCGGCGCAATAGTTACTAGCCACAGCAAAGCTCCCGTTTCCCGTTGCTCTCGGCTCTGCCGAAAAGATGCTACGAACTTCAGTGCGGAAAGGATAGGATGTTTGCAATCCGACTTGATCATCCTGGCTTCACCTAGTCAAGACTCTCATAATATCGCAATGAAGCAAGTTTAGGAGGATCGCTCTTGCTGCTTCAATATCGTTTGTCAAGTGTTCCTTGGGGTCCAAAAGGACACTAGGGGGGCTAGAACTTGGTCAAGCCCAAAACCATGCTAAGCGTAGTCCCAGCGCCTCGACTCCAACTTGCTCCTTTCCCAATTTGTTGGCCCCGCAGGTCAGAGCTTTTGTCCCGTGAAGAACTTCTCAAACCATGAGCAGGTCTTGTCCAAGCCAAGAGCCGAAAGGACCACCCTCATGGCATTTTCTCTTCATTCCAATCACCTGCTTTGCTATTGACAAGAGCCTTGTGTGAGGTGGCTGGTGTGCCATTGTTGCCAATCTGGAAATACGCAGACGCCAAAGACATCCCCGTATGGACGACCGCATCCTCTCGATTGCGATAGTCGAAGATTCGTTGTTCAACTAAAACGGCGCATTGACTCTGTTCTTGACCAACACGAGCGAGGATCCCACCATGCATTTTGCACTGCCACAGACTCGACGAGTCAAAGTAAAAGCGGGTTGCCTGGCTGTCGCTCCACCGACGACACCAGGGGTTTCGGACTTGAGACGAACTTGGAGCAAATGGACAAATTTCCAAGATCGAGAATGGAAAAGAAGCTTGAGTGCCGAGAGAGCAGCCCTTCGCTGACTTTGGTGGTCATCGTGCTGTCCAACTCCGCCGAGGACGTGAACAAGGGGAGGACAAAGACGCCCGTAAGCGCCATGTTTGTTGTTCAATTGATGAAACGTAATCTCGGGAGCCACAAGGAGAACGCCGTCCTGCCCGGGCCCATATTTTGGCACGAACGGGGTTAACCGCAGCGCTGTCGCCTTTGTTCCCCCACCACAAGTGACTGGATTATTTGACTTGAGATTGCGATGGTGGGCTTGGAGTTACGCAGTACGGTAGCATCAGCGCCACCCTCAATGCGGCTCTCACGAGAGGCGACCGTCTGTGCGAAGACAAAGGCAAAGTTGGGTCTTTTGACCGCGTGCAATGGCACCGGTACCGTGGCACCGTACCAGTACCGGTACCTACCGGTACTGTATAGGGAATATACAACCGTACTAGCATAGTAGAGAGTATGTGGAAAGGGGGAGTTGTATCGACTGGTGGGACTTGGGGAGTACTCTTAGTAGCTCTTACTAGCGCCGGCAGCGACCGGTTCCCCCCAATCAGTGCTAAGTAAGAATATCATTTATTGGGGTATGGGGATACGCATTGGTCATTGAGAGTATTTTGCCGGGGGAAACCAGGCATTTGAGGGTATCCAATACTACTCAGAATCGCATTGGTAGTTGCATCGGCAACCCCAAAATACAACATTTTGCCTAAGTAAAAACTGTCAAATACAACTTCAATCGTACGAAAGACCACCAAACGTTCCGCGAAACTCAAAGACTTATGGTCCCGGAACCTCTCTCTTTGTATTGAGAGAGGGTAAACGCCCAAAGATCCCCTCTGATTCAACTGACGTATCCCGTAGTACGGATGCTACAGGACGACTTGACCGTTGGATGTTGGATGGAGTACCTCCGATCAAGAGTAGTTTTCCTCCATAAATTTGGATGGAAAACTTGGAAAAGGCGAAGCCATCGCTATTTTGTTACTCGCTACTTTGTTACTCAACTCGCTGAATTGTCGACCATGGCGAGGAAGCGCAAGTCACTCGATCAGCAGTACCGGCCTGCCGCTGCCAGGTTTATGGGCTGGAAGCATGGCCGTCACTATGATAGCAAGAGGAAGTTTACACAGGTATGTTGGTTCGCTCCTTCGCCAAATCTGTCATTTCGCTGATGGTCGCATTCTGGCATGTTCGTCATTTCGCTGATCAAACATTGTCCCTCACACCATGGTCGCTCTTCTTCATTTTTCTTCAGGAGGAGTTCCTAGAAATTACCCCTACTGATGTCGCCCAGTTCCTCAACTTCCTTGCCTATGGAAAGATCAACCCAGGGCCCAATGACCGCCCCACCCAGAAGAGATCTACCACTCTTGAACAATACAAGAAGGCCATCAGCCACTTCCATCCGAACCGCCACGCATCATGGGCTGTTGGTCCCAATGTTGGGAATCCCACTCGATCCAGGGTTGTCAATGAAGTGATCAAAGCTGTGAAGAAGGTGAGGTCAGGAAGCAGGGAGGAAATCCAATGTCAAGAGGGATTTGAAGATCGGGAATTCCGCAAGACCATTCGCATTGTGGAACGGATGGAGGAGCGAACATTGACGACCGATCAAGATCCCAACCATGTTGAAGGTTCAGTTTCACTTGATTGGCCGATGATGATTTTTTTTTTTTTTTTT
>CAICTM010002953.1:0-10088 GCA_903772945.1 Seminavis robusta | reverse complement strand
AGATCCCCTCTGATTCAACTGCCGTATCCCAGGTACGGTGGCTTGGCCGTTGGGAAGGAGTACCTCCGATCAGTTTTCCTCTCCAAATTTCCCATAAATTTCGATGGAGGCACTCTTTCAGCGAAAGCCATGCTATTTTACTCGAAGAAACTCTCGCTACTCTCGCTACTCTCGCTATTTTGTCTACTTACTCTTTTGTTTTCAACCTCAACAATGGCAAGGAAGCGCAAGTCACTCGATCAGCAGTACCGGCCGGCCGTTGCCAGAAGCATGGTTGTCACTATAATAACAGGAAGAACTTTACACAGGTATGTCACTCCTTCGCTCCTTCGCCAAATCGCTCCACGATTTCACTCTGCTGCTCGCTCACACCATGGTCGCTCTTCTTCATTTTTCTTCAGGAGGAGTTCCTAGCCATTACACCCACTGATGTCGCCCAGTTCCTGAACTTCCTTGCCTATGGAAAGATCAACCCAGGGCCCAATGACCGCCCCACCCACAAGAGATCTACCACTCTTGAACAATACAAGAAGGCAATCAGCCACTTCCATCCGAACCGCCACGCATCATGGGCTGTTGGTCCCAATGTTGGGAATCCCACTCGATCCAGGGTTGTCAATGAAGTGATCAAAGCTGTGAAGAAGGCTGAGGTCAGGAAGCAGGGCAGGAAATCCAATGTCAAGAGGGATCTCAAGATCCGGGAATTCCACAAGACCATTCGCATTGTGGAACGCGATGGAGGAGCGAACATTGACACGACGATCAAGATCCCAACCATGTTGAAGGTTCAGTTTCACTTGATTGGCTGCACTGATGATTTGACCAACATGGAGACTTTGGATCTGCGCAGCCACTCCAAGTTTCCAAACTTCGCTCTTGAAACCAAGGTATCCTGGAGCAAGAATGTCCAGGAGGAGCGTGCTTGCCTGAACCAAATCATGCTGGGTGCCGCTGACCCTGACTTTTGCGTCCTGATTGCCTTGGCTATTTGGATCGAGACTCGTCTTGAGAGGGGACACGGTGATCCCAAGTTTCTGTTTGGTCATTACCGTGTCGACGATGAAGAAGCGTTCCTTGCCGCCATCGAAGCTCTGGACAACGACGAAGAGCTCGATGAGACGACGATTGAGACGGAGCCTGACCGAGTCAACGCCTGGTACCAACGGGCTTGGAAGAAGGCTTGGAAGGACCCAGAGTTCGTGGAGCTTGCGGCTCAAGTCCAGGGAAGCCTTGGTACCCACATTGTGCACAAGTTGCCTCCAACCTACGCTGCTGAGTGTGGGATTACCCAGTCCGAGAATGAAACTCGGGGCCGCTGGAAGGGAGAGAAGAATGGACACATCGTCCATGTGTACATCAACCTGGAGCAGCTTCCCATCGACGCCAAGGTTGCTGGAACGCTTGCTGTTGGTGGTCCCGTCAAGTACAGCATCAAGGCCAACAGTGGAGTGGACCATGGGTTCATCGGTGAGCATGTCTGTCCGAAGATGTGTGACTTCTTCGCTGACGACCCAAGCAACAACATCGCCATGGTGCTTGGTCCAGCCTTGCTTTGGGCTGCGATGGAACCTGGCTTGGAGCATATGATGACGGCTGAGATTCGCAACCGCATCCAGACGGAGTATGCCCAGCTTCGAACCACTTTGGATGAGGATCCAGGGGCCGACTACAACCCAGTGGCCAAAATCCCTCTCACAATCTACAAGGTAGCCAATGCTTTGCACATTACTGAGTTGGCTCCCACCGCCCAGGCCCAAGCTGGCGCTGAGCCCTTGGTTGGAGGTGGTGCTGGTGGTGGCATCAATGTTGAACAGCTCAAGCAATTGCTTGCTCTCCAACATAGGACTCAGCAGGCGATCGAGGAGGCCTAGCAGATCTTGGCACAGGACATGAGCTCATTGAGGGGCTATGTCTCGACCAACATTGCCATTGTCAACAAGAATATTGGGAGGATCAACCACTTCCAGTTATTCGCGAGGGGTGGTGGCAATGATGCTCAAAGGCTTCCTCTTCCTGGTGCGGTCGGTGGAGCTGGCGGCGGTGGTGGTGGAGCTGGCGGCGGTGGTGCTGCTGCGGCGGGCGGAGGACTTCCCCCACCACCACCAACACCAAGGAGTCCTGGGCGTTTGGCCCGTACTCCTGCCACAAGGGCCCCGACACCCGCTACCCTCCCAGTTCAGCTTGCGAAGAAGCCTTTCAACCTCTACGACCTGTGGGACGAGTGGATCAAGGGCCTGAACGGGAACAAGGCCGCATGTGAGTTTACTGCTCGTGAGCGCGGCTGCATCAAGGACAAGTTCTGCCGCCGCAAGCATATGTGGGACTGTGTGATTCGGTTGATGGCGAAGGGCTTCGATTGGAGGGCTGCGATCGACCGCATCTATGCCACCTACGGGTGGCTTACGGTTGCCCAGATTATCAACAAGTTGAAGCACGACAAGAAGAATCAGCCCACCGGCTTCCACCCACGCTTGCGTTGAGCGAACTGCCTTGGTGGTGGTACCCAGCCTACAGCGCGATCCTGCTGTAGGCATAGCAAAAACAAATTTTATGTGTTTCATTTTAGTTTTAAGAATTTTTTGTGGTTACTATTTTTCTTGTTGTGTTTTGTTATCTTGTTTATGATCTGAGGGACTTTGCGTTTTTTACGTGCTTTTCGACTTGCGATCTTTTGATGCCGATCACGTACTAGCTAGAGTAGCTAGCTAGCGGACTTTGCGAGTTTCGAGTGACTTGCAATCTTTTGCTTGGATTGACTTGGTTGGGTCAGTCTTCTTGTGTTCCTTCGGTCGTTCAGTGATCGTGTGTTCAGTGAGGCTTCATTGATACCAGTGAGCGAGCCAGTCGTTCGCTGGAACATCGATGTTCCAGTCAGCTTGGAAGAAGGTCGAGAAAGGTAGAAACACCCAAAACAAAGGGAAAGACAGGGTAACACGTAGAGCCTGGTACTCCATGTACACGGTTGTATTCCTGGTTTGTTAGAGGGGTTATACCTTTACTGTATGGATACTAGCTAGCTAGTACCGTAGTAGTAGATCTCGAGTGTCAGGAGCTGTGCCAGGTCGAGTGATGAATGATTCGATTCAATCGATCCTCAATCGAACGTTCGATTGATCGATACCTATTAATAGTCGAGTCTCAGTCGAGTGACGAGTGACTCAGTCAATCGACGACTGAAGAGTATGACAAATAGGGTTCAGATTTGATATTCTCATGAAAAATCGAGCGAGGTGTCATGATAACGGCCACATAAATGTCATCGACCAACAGCATTGCTTTGACTTTCTCATGCATTCACATCAGTTGCTTCGCCACCAAAAGCTTGACTAGCTAGATCTTAGATGCCTACTGTCACCATGGACAAGGAGAATAGCGCCTCTCGCGCCCCAAAGGTTGCTTTGAACAATAAATCTGTCCGCCAGAAGACATTGGAAGATTCGTCTAATTCGAAGGACAAGACCTCGGTTGCCGTCAAGAGCCAACCGCAAAAAGAACGAGAAGAAAGAGCACAAAAGGGAAAGCAATGGTCTCTAAAGGACTTTGAAATCGGCAAGCCTCTAGGCAGAGGAAAGTTTGGATCTGTCTATCTCGCGAGAGAGAAGCGAACGAAATACATCGTCGCGATCAAGGTGCTACAAAAGTCCCAGCTTCTCAAGGCAGGCGTGGAGCATCAGTTGAGGCGTGAAATTGAGATTCAGAGCCACCTTCGTCATCGTCATATTCTTCGAATGTACGGATACTTCTATGACTCGAAACGAATTTACTTGATTTTGGAGTATTCTCCCGGTGGCGAGCTGTACAAGCGATTGCAGGCAAAAGGAAGGTTCTCCGACAAAGTGGCAGCAAGGTACATTGCGGATCTGGCCAAAGCCTTGGACTATTGCCACGAGAAGCACGTCATTCATAGAGACATCAAGCCTGAAAACTTGTTGATTGGAGCACAAAGCGAAATCAAGATTGCCGATTTTGGGTGGTCAGTTCATGCGCCAACTTCACGACGAAATACCTTGTGTGGAACTCTAGACTATTTACCACCCGAAATGGTAGAAGGGCGAGAGCACGATGAGATGGTCGATGTTTGGAGCCTCGGAATTCTTCTTTATGAGTTTCTCGTTGGAGTACCTCCCTTTGAGGCAGAAGGTCACACGGCAACCTATCGGCGTATTTCCAGGGTGGACTTGAGATTCCCGGATCATGTCACTCATGAGGCTCGAAATCTCATTGAGAAACTGTTGGTAAAGGAACCACACTTGCGTATGCCCTTGAAGGACGTTCCTCGACATCCTTGGGTGATCAAGTGTCTACGCAACTAAAAACTGACTACAAAATTGTTCAAGGCACGGCAATGCCTTGACGGGAACTTACTGGCGAATCTTGCAGACGGCAAGAAGTGGATAGACAAAGCATAACAAGTAGTACAATACCGGTACCTGTATGTGTCTTCGTTTTGCCAATCTTGTTGAGAAGAATTCGCTATGTCTTGAAGCTGCGAATTATAAACAAAGCAACACAGAAAAGAGGCATTAATATAGTCTTTCCAAAGCATGCCCAGAGCCAATTCGTAAACAGACAACGTGGTTACGATTCGATTCATCATTCATTTCTACGAAGGCAACATGGCATGGTTATGCTCAATGTCTTCCCCAACGACGTCATCCTTTTTTTTAAAAAAAGGATTGCCTCTACCAGTAACTAAAAAGTAGCCTGCAGACCTGGTACATGCACGGTAGTGAAATCTTCACCATACATGCACCTGCCTGAAAGTAGCGTGATATTTTGTTCCAGTTCCTGTTGAGCCGACTCGGACGATTGCAACGACAACGATAGCAATAGTTTAGTATTGCCATATATGGGAAGCAGCCTGGGCGGGTCCAGGAGGTGATCCGTCCATCAACCTTGGCTCAGCCGTGGTACAGTGTACCGGTACAGCAGCTCTACTCTACTCTGTATTAAGAGCCTTCTAGGTCGTCTCCACATATCACACAGCTGTACAATGACAACGAAAGTAGAGTGTTAGGGTATTTACTCCAGGATACTGTACGTGCAGTACTGTAGCCTGTATAAATTGCTTTTGCACCTGGCAGCTTGGTGGCTGCCTCGGGCTCGGCTCGCAAGCTCGCCTCCCCCTCGAATATTGCAGGCAATCTCAGATTTATACATGGCTCTTGTATCTTATACGGTTCCCTAATGCCAGCTTGGTGGCTGCCTCGGGCTCGGCTCGCAAGCTCGCCTCCCCCTCGAATATTGCCGGCAATCCCAGATCTATACATTGCTCTTGTATCTTGTACGGTTCCCTATTGGCAGCTTGGTGGCTGCATCGGGTCTTATATGGTTCCCCAATGCAGCTTGGTGGTTGCCTCGGGCTCGGGTCGCAAGCTCGCCTCCCCATCAAATATTTCAGGCAATCTCTATTGCAGGCAATCTCAGATCATACATTGCTTTGCGAGGCCAGCTAGCAGGCATTCCTTGTACTAGTAGCTACCAGTACCGGTGCTAGAATCTGATCGCAGATCTGGTTTGCGAACAGCACACACTGTAGCCTTAGCCTTACTAGGGTACTGGTACCGTAGGGAACGGTTAGATATTGAGGTACTTCAACGTGGGTCCTCAAGTCTTTCTATGTGTATCGGCATCCGTTGGTGTCCAACGTGCCGTTGCATTATCTAATTCCAATACAATTTCCTGCAGTAGCACGCGTGCCTAAAGCACCACCTCTGCCCACTTGAATTTTTAGGGGGGGTTAGGCACTCGGGCGGGGGAGAGGAGGAGGAAAAAGAGAGAGGAGGGGTAGGGTTCAGATTCCAGATTCCGACCGGATTCACTGGCACGTCACACCAAAGTGAGTCAGCCACACCTTCTACTTATGAAAAAGGGGGCAATGGCATGTCTTAGGGGCTGATTTGTTAACGAAACGGCACTCGAAGTGTCAGCACTCCCATGGATCAAGAGTACTCCAGAGCTACAGTACTTTTTTCTGAACCTGTCGTTAACTTTCTCTATTTTATTTGAATCCTCCCTTCCCAAAATTCGGTCACCCATTCAATGCATACCCATTCATTCGATAAACACAATTGGTTGCATGAGGTGGGCGACTTCTACGTGTTGCTAGGTTTTTGGTAGTTGGTAGTTGGTTGGTTGGTTGTTGGTTGTTGGTTGTTGTTGCCGCGGTGCAATCGGTGCTGCTACCGGCGCTGCTACTACCATCTCCTCTACTACCATCTCCTCTAACTGTTGACTGTTATCTTGTTGGCGAACATCATCGCTGTTTAGGCGTTCCTCTCTAATTGGAGAATTGCCGTTGACAGTTTGTCGGGGAGGAGAATTCAAATTCAAATCCATCGGTATTGGTGATGCTTGCGGCGATGGTGGTTGAGCGACCAACTGACACTTTTGGCAGAAGCAATGGCCAATTTCACAGTATTTCTGCCGGTGAGGTTTCACCATTTTGATGTATGATGCGAAGAATCTCTCACCATTATCCCTCGGCAGCTCCTCGAATTTAGGAAATGGTCAATAAGTTTCTTGAACGTTCAGTTCCAATACTCAAGTAGTGGACTGGGCCTCGCTGAAACCTTCCTCAGGTACAGCGGTAGTCAGGCAGTTCAGGGAGCCTTGTCGTGCCTCAGGAGTGTTCCAACACCTCCATAGTAGGCACCAAACCAAGGACTTGGCCCTGTCAGTCAGACAGGAGGCCAGCAGAGCTCTCTGCTGGGCCCTTTTGGCCAGCTCTCCTCAGGAGCTGGGGCCTTCGTTATTCAATCGTGCAGTGGCAGTCTGGGAACAGTACTATCTGCTACCTCCTCTCTTCTGCCCGGCCTCAACAGGATAGGTATCAACTGCTGCGGTATCAAAGGGGCTACAAGCTAATCAGGATCGTCTCAATCTTTCGTACTATTTTCTTAACTATGGTAGAAAGGACAAATGCAATACACGGCTCTTAGCCTTATTCGCGACTCGATCCTAGATAGGGTTTGAGTTCGACTCATGACTGAGTCTCTCGTGATAGTCATTGAGACAGGGTTCTCATGACCGCTAGTCATACTAGGTCGATGTGAAACATCGCGGCTAGATATTTAGCTGGCGTGGAGAGATTCCACGCTACTAGATAATGCTAGACGAATCTTCCACGCGTTCCGTTTTTGGATCGTGGAAGAGTAGATTACTACCACAACCTACTCTATTCACACTTACAGTCTCCCGCGGGAGTTCAGATCTACGATCCCTTTATTGTGATCTCTCTCGTTGATTAGTTTTCATAGCTTTCTAATCCTCTCATAACTTTCATTCTCTCAAACTCAAAACACTCGAAAGATCTTTACACTAGCTTTTAGCGTAGTGCATTTTGTTAACAAACACAATAGCTTTCAGCTACACCTCAACCTATTCCTTCACCTGAAGATGGCTCAAGGAAAACACATGCGTTCCGCAACTTAGAAACAGTTGCGTGACAAACCCATTCTCCTCTCGTCGACAATGACAAGAAACGAGATCGACGATACTCTGCACCATGCAAACTCCAACCATGTTGCCAAGCACAATCAGAAGACTCTGACAATGAGGACAACTCCTCTATCAATTTCAATCACATTGGATGGAGAAATCTTACTGAGGATTGGCCAGATGATGACTCAACGGAACCATGTTCCGATTTCTCATACCAAAGTGATGAAGATATCTCACTAACTAGTAAACAAGAATTGTTTGCAATGATGAACACTACGGCAAATTAGATGATTGCTAGAAGCTGCTCAACTAGACTCTGATGATCTATTTAGCATCGTTAACCTCGTCCGTGGCCAACCACCTCGTAACGTCGCAAGACAAAGACCTCAAACCCATCGTCTATGTTAGATATTAACAAGCGAGAAAAAGGGAAACCAAAACCCGTTACACTCCGTTGCTTACTGATACAGGAGCATCCGGAACCTTTATTGCTCAACCTCATGCTAAGAAATTACGCATGAAGGATCTTGGGGCATCCAAACAATGTGGACTACCCCTGCAGGAGAATTAAACACCAGCACGAAGTGCAAGGTGCATTCATGATTCCTGAATTCCACGAAGATAGAATTATCGAGTGGGATTTACACGTCACCAAGAGTTGGGGCGTATGACATGATCATAGGTCGAGACTATTCTCTTTGACTTAGGATTCAAGTTCGATTTCATACCATGTCAGTGGAGTGGGACGGCGCATCTATTCCTATGAAAGACAGCGAACCAATGAAGAAGAGACTTTCTTCATTCCTGATCCTACTGCTGTTGATGACAGTGCAGATCGTCTCAAGAAGATTCTTGATACGAACAACTGAACAAGCGTTTGCCAAAGTCAAGATCAGAGAGGAGGGGTAGGGTTCAGATTCCAGATTCCGACCGGATTCACTGGCACGTCACACCAAAGTGAGTCAGCCACACCTTCTACTTATGAAAAAGGGGGCAATGGCATGTCTTAGGGGCTGATTTGTTAACGAAACGGCACTCGAAGTGTCAGCACTCCCATGGATCAAGAGTACTCCAGAGCTACAGTACTTTTTTCTGAACCTGGCGTTAACTTTCTCTATTTTATTTGAATCCTCCCTTCCCAAAATTCGGTCACCCATTCAATGCATACCCATTCATTCGATAAACACAATTGGTTGCATGAGGTGGGCGACTTCTACGTGTTGCTAGGTTTGTTGGTAGTTGGTTGTTGGTTGTTGGTTGTTGGTTGTTGGTTGTTGTTGGCCGCGGTGCAATCGGTGCTGCTACCGGCGCTGCTACTACCATCTCCTCTACTACCATCTCCTCTAACTGTTGACTGTTATCTTGTTGGCGAACATCATCGCTGTTTAGGCGTTCCTCTCTAATTGGAGAATTGCCGTTGACAGTTTGTCGGGGAGGAGAATTCAAATTCAAATCCATCGGTATTGGTGATGCTTGCGGCGATGGTGGTTGAGCGACCAACTGACACTTTTGGCAGAAGCAATGGCCAATTTCACAGTATTTCTGCCGGTGAGGTTTCACCATTTTGATGTATGATGCGAAGAATCTCTCACCATTATCCCTCGGCAGCTCCTCGAATTTAGGAAATGGTCAATAAGTTTCTTGAACGTTCAGTTCCAATACTCAAGTAGTGGACTGGGCCTCGCTGAAACCCTTCCTCGGGTACAGCGGTAGTCAGGCAGTTCAGGGAGCCTTGTCGTGCCTCAGGAGTGTTCCAACACCTCCAGTAGTAGGCACCAAACCAAGGACTTGGCCCTGTCAGTCAGACAGGAGGGCCAGCAGAGCTCTCTGCTGGGCCCTTTGGGCCAGCTCTCCTCAGGAGCTGGGGGGCTTCGTTATTCAATCGTGCAGTGGCAGTCTGGGAACAGTACTATCTGCTACCTCCTACTGCTTCTGCCCGGCCTCAACAGGATAGGTATCAACTGCTGCGGTATCAAAGGGGCTACAAGCTAATCAGGATCGGTCTCAATCTTTCGTACTATTTTCTTAACTATGGTAGAAAGGACAAATGCAATACACGGCTCTTTAGCCTTATTCGCGACTCGATCCTAGATAGGGTTTGAGTTCGACTCATGACTGAGTCTCTCTTGAATAGTCATTGAGACAGGGTCTCATGACCGCTAGTCATACTAGGTCGATGGTGAAACATCGCGCTAAGATATTTAGCTGGCGTGGAGAGATTCCACGCTACTAGATAAATGCTAGACAAGTCTTCCAGCGTTCCGTTTTGTATCTTGGAGATAGTAGGATTATTACCACACCTACTCTATCAACTTTCAGTCTCCCGCGGGAGTTCAGATCTACATCCTTGATTGTTATCTCTCTCGTTGATTAGTTTTCATAGCTTTCTAATCCTCTCAAAACTTTCATTCTCTCAAACTCAAAACACTCGAAAGATCTTTACCATAGCTTTTAGCGTAGTGCATTTGTTAACAACAACACAATAGCTTTCAGCTACCCTCAACCTATTCCTTCACCATGAAGATGGCTCAAGGAAAACATGCGTTCCGCAACTTGAGAAACAGTTGCGTGACAAAACCCATTCTTCTCTCGTCGACAATGACGAAGAAACGAGATCGACGATACTCGTAACAACCACTTGCAAA
>CAICTM010002952.1:0-10092 GCA_903772945.1 Seminavis robusta | reverse complement strand
TGGTGAATGTAAGGTGTGGGTTTTGGTGTCCGGGTGGACTCTCCAGTGTCGACGGGGAGTAGGCACTATAGGTGCCTTGGGGTGCTGTTGTCGAACCCGTTCGTCGTAGAGTGTCCAGTTTGGGTAGTTGGGTGGGAGTGAGTGGTAGTGTCCATGGACGGCTTAATTTCGGTTGGTCCAATGGTTGAAGTGTAGGCTCCAGATCTGTTTGATGAAGGTGCTGGTCCAGGCCAGCCTCTCCGTTCTTCTTGAGTTGTTGCAGGTGGTGTGTTTTGGATGTGTTGGAAGGATTGGGAGACCCTGCCAGTAACCAAGTTCCACCAGCAAGGTTGGTTTGGCGGGGATGGCTTGGCGGATGGAAGGTTGGAATCTGGCGGTGTTTGGTGTAGAGTGGTGTCGCCTTGGTGCAACCGGTTGAGGTGGAGAGAAATCTGTGTTCGGAGTCTGGGTTGGGTGTTGCTCTCTTCTTTTCTTCCACTTTCTTTGCTTCATCATGCTCGTCAATTGTCTATCTGCCTCCAGGGGTTTCTCAAGCTCGTCAACGCTCCAGTGGAGATTCTCTATAGTCACTGGGGTGTCTTATCTTCGAGTCCGCATTCGCGGACAGGTTGTCTGTGGTCTTGCCATTTTTTCGAAGTTGCATCGTCCGACCCCGCAGTGTCCTGAGCGTGTTTGGTTACACAACGTTGTGTGCCAAGGGGGGCTGCTTCTAATGCCCGGCCGTGGGCATCCAGTTGGTGTGCGTTGCCATTGTCGTTCCATGCTTCGGTGGAGTATGACATCGCGAACCCGTTCTTCACGTTGTTTCCAGTGGGCTTGATGGAAGCTCTCCCAGGAGTGTTGTGGACTTCCTCTCAGGTGGAGATCGCGCGAGTTTCGCGCCCTTGAACTTGATCTGTCAGCGTTCATGGGTGAATGGTTGTTGGGGAAAAGGGAGTGAACTGGTGCAGGTCCCAGTGTGCTTTGCCCTGGTGTCCATCTCCATATTCAGAATAGCACATCGGTCAAGACAGCCATGTGTGCGGAGGTTCGTTCATTCACACGCATAACAGCGCAGCTGCCGGTCGGGACTGTCGCCGTGCAGTGGTGGGGTCTACTTGTGCGATCATCTCTGGTGCCCTTTCACCCAACGGTACAGAACTTGCACTTTGCGCTTCCGTAGTTGCTTCTGGACTGCTCTGCCTTCCACGCCGCAGGTCATAGTCCTTTTTTTGCTGGTTGGCTCAAAGATGGATTCCAGTGCTTTCATGCTGCTTGACCGTCAACTAGCCTATGATGATCTTCCACTGGAGAGGTCCGAGCGATGCACCAGAGTGCCGGACCGATCAGCATCACAGCCACCAGTCCGCCAGTTCACTTCGAAGGGATGAGTGGTCTTTTGGGAGAGCCTGGGACACACAGTTCGCCTGTTGATTCTTCTTCTGCGTCGTTGCCTTCTAGCACGAATGCAGCTGTACGGAGTCGTTCTTGGATGATCCGTCAGCTGACTGCCACTGCCTTGGCCTGGTAAGGATTGCCATTGGCACTTTCATACCGTCGCCTCGGGAGGGTGGTGCTGGATCCCACTTGTCACTGCTGGGGAGTTTGTCAATCACAGGAGCGTGTTGAGAGTGGTGGGATTGTGGCGGGGCTGTCATCGTCATCCTCAGATCACAGTGTGGTGCAGTGTGGTGGAGGTGGGGGGAAGGGGAAGGCCACTGGAAGGATACCTCCTTCGGTGGTTGGGGCTGGTTGCGGTTTGATTCGGCGTTGAACGGAATACAGTCTGAGTACTCACAGAGTTGTTGGTCTGGTGTGGCGCAGTGGGAGTCGGTACAATTGGCGTCACCTGTAGGGCAATCAGTTCCATCGAGCCCCAGTTTCTTCAACGGCTCGACCTTCGAAACCGCTTCAATCGAGTTCCAGATTCCAATTCTCGTGTGTATTCCTGCCACCAGAGTCCTTCCCGTGGTAAAGGTGTGGACCCGGGTGTACATCCAGGGCCACGGTGGTATGGGGTTCTTGTATCCAGTGTCCCCGATGGAGGTGTGGTTTCAATCTCCTGTTGGGGTTTGTCCCAGTGTCCCCCTCTAGTAAGCAAGTTTCCACAGTTTTTTCCAGTTGGTCTCAACTGCTAAGGCAAGATTGGAGGGTGGCGCGGCCATCTCTCCAAGCTGTGGCAATTGGTCAATTCTCACTTAGTTGAAGCTTCTCCGGTGGAGTGTTGTCCCACTCTGCGTCTGCAATGTACTGAGTTAATGACATGAGGTACAATTCATGGCCACATTGAAGCTGCCTCTAGCATGTCTCTTTTGTATCCTGCTTCTGCCAAGGCATCCATAATGAATCTGTCATTCTGTCGTGACAGTTGGGGGTTGGCAGTGGCATCTTCGAACGAGAGGCAAAGTTTGTCACAGGATTCACACATTGTTTTTATCCAACATGGGGTCGTGAAAGCCCCCCACTGCTTGTAAAAAACAAAAAAACCTCGACAAGACAAAACGATGGCTTGAATCTACCACCCTGGCCCGAACAGAGTTCCAGAAGCAACTTGCTCCAGCGAATCGACAGCTCCAATGGCAACAGCAACTGATGACCACACATTTTAGTCTTAATCCGGATTAGGCCACTGCGCCCCCGGTCACTCCACGAGGAGGCATTCACTGTGGTAGCGGAGAAACAAGGACCTGTCCCCTCTCGTTGGGGACGGAGGTGAAAGACGAGCGTAGACTAGTTAGCTAGTTACAATCGTGCTTATATGAGGTACATCCTCTTGTTTCAATGAAACTGAATGCTATTCCCCCCGTGTCGTGCGACCACCCACATAAACGACTCAGTTGCTTGGGCCCTCGGGCTCGATTCGTACCAGCGTTGACAAAGGTCCTCCGGACCAGATAGGTAGTCTGCCTAAAACTAGTACTTTTTATATATATATACAAACAAAATCTCCTCAAGGAGATGACTTCGAGCTCTGCCAAGAGTGCCTACGAAGCTGGCTGTGCAGGACATCGTACCATGCGATGGAATGCCCTTCACCAAGTTGCAGTCAACGCAATTGCTCCACGCGACGTAACTTCTGGAGAAACGGAACCCGCATTCCAGGCACGTGTCCAGACTGCGTGGAACGGAGCAGCAGAACCTGCTCTTAACGGCAACGATATCACTGTGGGAATCAATTCCTGCATTGAAGCTGTCTGTCCCTACAAGGCTCTTGAAAAGCAGAAACGCTTCATGCGCCGTAAGATGCGTAAGCCTAGTGAGATGGGAACTCGCGCTTATGTCAACAACCTCACTCAGATGAACACCGATGAACTTCCTCGTCTACCACCTTTTGGACCCAACGAAGGTGTGAACCAAGACGAATTCATTGACATTATCTGTCATGGAATTCCCTGATCCTGGATGAAGAAGATGGACGAACACGACTTTGATCCCTTCACTGCCGAGATCGGAGCTCTCATTGGATTCTGTAAACCTATGGAATCCTCTGAAGACTTCGAAAAAGGATCCGAGGTTGCCAAGACCAGTACCAACTCTAAGAAGAGTAGCAAGAAGTACAAGTCCAACCGCAACAACTCGTCCAAGAACGAAGGAAAGTGGTGTGACTCCCATGAGTCTAGCACTCACGACACCGCTGACTGCATGACTCTCAAGAAGCTCAAGACCAAGTCTTCGTCCGGCTCTGATAGCAAGCCAGGGTACAACAAGAACAAGACTTGGAAACGTAAGTCTGATGATGCCAAGTCTTACACCAAGAAGGAACTTTCTGTTCTTATGAAGAAAGTTTCCACCGCTGCCGTTAAGCCGATCACAAGAAGAAAGGCGAATGTAACCATGTCGCCAAGCGCAAGTCGGATAGCTCCGATGACGAGAACAACTCCTCTGTCGGGTCCATCGACGTGATGGACCAGGAGATGGCCCCAGTTGACAAGGCTCTTGCCGACTTCGATTTCAATCAATCGGATGGAGAGATTTCCATCTGAGGATTCGGCCAGGATGATGTTCGGATTTTTCATACCTAAGTGATGAAGATATCTCACTAACTAGTAAGCAAGAATTGTTTGCAACTGATGAAGTCTACGGCAACTTAGATGGTTGCCTAGAAGCTGCTCAATAAGATTCTGATGATCTATTTAGCATCGTTAACCTTGTCCATGGCCAACCACCTCGTAAACGTTGCAAGACAAGAGACCTCAAACCTATCGTCTATGTTAGATTTAACAGACGAGAAAAAGGGAAACCAAAACCCGTTACACTCCGCTGCTTACTGGATACAGGAGCATCCGGAACTTTGATTGCTCAAACTCATGCTAAGAAATTACGCATGAAGGATCTTGGGGGCGTCAAAACCATGTGGACTACCCCTGCAGGAGAATTAAACACCAGCACAAAGTGTAAAGGTGCATTTATGATTCCTGAATTCCATGACGATAGAATTATCGAATGGGATTTACACTTCACCAAGAGCTTGGGGGCGTATGACATGATCATAGGTCAAGATATTCTCTCCGACTTAGGATTTAAGTTCGACTTCACTACCATGTCAGTGCATGGAGTGGGACGGCATATCTATTCCTATGAAAGATAGGGATACCAATGAAGTAGAGAACTTCTTCATTCCCGATCCTACAGCTGTCGATGACAGTGCAGATCGTCTCAAGAAGATTCTTGATGCGAAATACGAACAAGCTGACTTAAGGCAGGTATGCCAGAGTCAAGATCAGTTAAATAAGGAAGAGCAGGAACATCTCCATTCCTTACTGACTAAGTACTCCGACCTATTCAATGGTACTTTAGGAAAGTGGCAGATGGACGACTTTGAAGTAGAACTTCTCCCTGATGCTAAACCCTATCATGCTAGGGCTTATCCTATTCCACGTGTCCATACCAACACTCTTAAGATGGAGGTTGAACGTCTCTGCGAAGCAGGAGTACTCAAGAAGGTAAACCGTTCCGAGTGGGCGGCACCAACATTTATCATTCCCAAGAAGGATGGATCTGCACGATTCATCTCTGATTTCCGGGAACTGAACAAAAGGATTAAGAAGCGGAAGCCTTATCCGGTCCCAAAGATACAATACATGCTGCTGAATCTAGATGGATTCAAGTACGCTACTAGTCTTGACTTAAACATGGGATATTATCACATCGAGCTGTCACCTCACTCGAAACAACTCTGTACTATCATTCTTCCATGGGGAAAGTACGAGTACCAGAGATTGCCAATGGGCCTATGTTATAGTCCCGACATCTTCCAAGAAAAGATGGGAACACTCATGCACGACCTGGAATACGTCCGTGCATACATTGATGATCTACTCATCCTAACTAACGGTGATCTACATCTAAGAAGCGCATTTTTAGGTAGCGCGAAAACGGGAGCACCCCTACCATACCGTTCCACCTGTTTTGCATATAAAATCGTGACGTTGCTGGTTAAAGCTTTGGTAGTAATTCAGCAGTTTCGGAAGGTGAGGTCATCCAACCGGATCTGACGAGCTCCTGATTTGTAAGGTAGCATGCATGATAACATACAGCCACGACCTTGTCAAGCCAGTCGTGCCCTTTCGGTTACTTAGGTATGCGTATGTTTTAAGGAGGAAAACTACATACAGCATGCAGCAGGACGAGTTTACGGATTGCTAAATACACCCTCATTTTATAAGATCGAGGCCACTATATATGTAGCTAGAAAGTGCATCTGGCGGCGGAGGATTTGGCATTCCTACAGCAGCCACAAGAAACAGTTGGATATGACAGACTGTTAGATTCACTAAGCTCTCTAGTTTACCATTGTCATGCTATTGAGATACTACTGAAAAAGTGGGTGGGCTACCAGTTTTGCTACTGGTGTGAAATTCTAGTACAGAGGTACAGGTTCAATCCCTAATCGTGAATCCCCAACACACTCCTGTGGTTGTCGAGCTTGTCCTAGTCATCGACCATGCTTACTTACTTACTCTGCTTCGCGCTCCTTCTTTGAACGGACCTTCTTGTCCGGCCGTGACCCTCCTACTGAGTGCCCTGGCTCTGAGTGTTCCACTACACCCATCAGCTTGTCGACGTTCTGTTTGAACAGTCGACCTTGGTTCGGTTTCGTCCAGAAGTCCGCAACCATATCATCAGTTGGACACCAGTCCACACTGATCTCCTTCTTTGCGACTCTGTCGCTCACAAAGAAGTACCTAATGTTGATGTGCTTCGTTCGTTTACTACTAGAAGCTTTGCCATTCTTCTCTAGAAGTATGGCACTCTTGTTGTCCTGATAGACTATAGTTTCTTTAACTACATAGCCTTGCTCCCGTAGGAACTGCCTCATCCAAAGGATCGATGGCATCAGGTCATCAACTGCTACGAGTTTGCTCTCAGTCGAGCTTCTCGTGTTCAACTTCTGTTTCGTCGAAGTCGATAATGGGTAACCAGTGCCCATGGTCAAACCACCTCCGGTATGACCCCTCATGTTTGGATGGACTGTGAAAGAACCATCAACATACCATTTCAATATGCCGCTTCCGTCGGCTTTGAGAACTAATGGTAGTTTTCTAGTATGCCTAATGTACTGCATGAGGTGGACTAGTTTATCCCAATCCTGCCTATCCGGTTCCTTGACTCTAGTCGTGAGGAACGATATCGCCGTACCTGTGTCTGGTCGGCTCTCTTCGTAGCGAACAACACCTTAGCCACCAGGCTGTGAAGGCGTCTGCCTTGCTCGTTGGGAGCTTTCTTGCAGGATTCGTCTACTGTTGAATAGGTCTTTCGGGGCTGCACAACTTCTAGTTTCGTGCCCCCTTCCTCGGCGATGCCTCTCGAAGGCTTCCAGGATTTCATCAACGTACTTGTACATTGATACATTGCATTGACCCTTCGTCTGAAGTCTATGGTCATGCCGAGTACGTGTGGACTTTCCGCGGCTCACCTCATCTCTCCAGTGCCGTCCTGAATATGCTTCGTATTCATCACGAAGCACTTGGATCAGCTGGTCGTTAACCTTCGAGTCCTTGTGGCTAAGCTTACAGTCTCTACATGCCAGCAGACTGTTTTGTTGCTTGCCGTGTACCATTCTGTTGGCTACACATGGTCGTAAGGATTAATCTTTAAATCCGTTCCGGACCATCTGCTTCCGGAACTTACGGTAGTATAGTAGCTAGCTACCATGGTAGTGTAGATGGCATTCAAGCTTGCAGTAGCAACTGCTTGTTGCCTTCTTATCCGTTGTCACGAACGGTTGTAGACATCTGGGGCTATTTCACACAGATGTCTACTAGTATCCTCTTACTCTAATGATAACCATATCTTTTTCATCCTCGACCCGTGTCTGGATGAAGGCGTTCGGGATGTCATTACTGCCACATCCCTTTCCTCTTCAGCGTCGATTATGCAGGAAGTAGCATGCTTCTGTCGACACTGTTGGCGAGCTTGCCGTCTTCCTTGGAGATGAAGTCATGCTGTTTGTTGCCTCCGCAACCGCTCGTCCTTTGATCTTCCTCGTTCTCTTTTCAACTTTAGGAACAGGTGTGACTCTGGATACTCTTGCGTTCCATTTCGCTGAGTTCTTCCATTTTCTTAGGACGGAAGGTATCCCTGAGATGTACTGTTTCATCTCGGCAAGGCTGCATCTTGCGCTTTGTCCTTCCACTTCCTTGAGTCCAGCCTTCAATGACAACTGTGTCATGATGGCTGCTACCACATCAGGTTCTTCCTCTACCTGTGTGTAAAACATGTGTGCATCTGGGTGCAAGACACGTTCACTTGTATGGACATTTGGCGTCTCATACTTCTTTCCGTCAAAGCTGGGAATATACGATTCCTTTGCTTGCGTCCTCACTCTACTGGACCTGCGCAGTGTTGAGCAGCAACACGCCTGGGGAACCCCCCGTCCGAGTTTCCACGCCCCGCAGCGTGGAAACTTGAACCCTGATGGTTCTCGCAACTATGACCCTAATCATGGTTACCGAAGAGGACCATCATCACAATTTGCAAAATTAATTCCCGCGCTCCTCACCTACAACTCAAGTACATCTCTACACTCGCCAGGTCATTCAACTGCGTTCCGGAAATGGATACCCCCCATGATGATGCACGCATCAGCTCCTCATGGCCTCTCGAACAAGATTACCCTTAAGGCAACGACGCCCGTCAAAGACCACATTTGGCAAGATCGAAAGCGGCAACCATGAATCACTAAAGCCAGCGACCTAGCCAAGATCAGCATTGAACTGCCGATCGCGAGAAGGTTGTCTTCTCTCTCAGCTCACAATTCCTCATTCAGCCGACGCTGACAGGCAAGAACCTAAATTAGATTAACTCTTGCGCCGGCATCAGGTTTCCGTATCTTTTCGACCCTCACCATGGCCGGCTCTAATTTTTCGGATCTCGTCTCTCGTGCAGCGGCATGGGAGGTACATGCTCTCTCACTGTTCCTTCGTGGGAGGCGCCTCGAATGTGAATCGTGATGTTGCCTCTCGCGCTATGAGCAATTTTTGCCTTCGTTCACCTGTCACGTTTGGCTTCGTTCTCCAGAATGACGAAACGAATATCTACATTGGACATTCAACTCTACGCTTACCCCGTGAATCCTAGCCAGGTCTCCCTTACGACAATCTCTACGTCTATCGTGGTGGGGAACGAATCTCGAAGCGCTATCACGGTGGTCCTTCCATGTGCAGCGTTCGAGGGCACGGCTGACGTAACCTGCCACAACATGACAGTTATTGACGGAGGAACGATGTTCGCTGCCGTGCCGGCTCCTGTGCTACACAGTGGCCCCCACGGTGGCGGTGTCCCAGATACTGATACCTTCCGGGTCCGCCGTGTGATGCCTCTTCCGTCCTATCTCTCTGAAGCCGTCCTTGTGGCCCGTCCCGAAGGACAGTACAGTCTTCCCCAGTTCCGTGCGGAAGTCCTGACCCCTGAGTTGACTCACGCGGATCCTGCACGACAGGCTGTCATCGCCCCTTTGGTCCACTGGTTCCGCGCCTGTTGCACTTTGGTCGCGGGAGGTCACACGTCCACTAGCAACGCTGCTGCTAACGTGGCCGCGCCCATCAGTGCTAACGCGCTCCAACAAAGCACGAACCGGGTACTCTCCCCCTACATGGCGGCGCTTGGCGCGGTAGTGCACTAGCTAAAAGCCTAGTGTAAAGATCTTTCGAGTGTTTTTGAGTTTGAGAGAAATGAAAGTTATGAGAGAGTTAGAAAGCTATGAAAACTAATCGACAAGAGAGAAGATCAACAACAAAAGGATCGTAGATCTGGCTTCCCGCGGGAGACTATAAGTGGAATAGAGTAGGTTGTGGTAACAATCCTACGTACTTCTCCACGATCCTGAAACGAAACGCGTGGAAGGTTTGTCTAGCCTGGATCTAGTAGCGTGGACAGTAACCCACGCTGGCTAAATATTCTAGGACGATGTTTCATCATCAACCTAAGATGACTAGCGCGGTCATTGAGAACCCTTCCTCAATGACTATTCACGAGAGACTCGGTCATGAGTCGAACTCAAAGCCTATCTAGGAATCGAGTCGCGAATAAGGCAAGAGCCGTGATTGCATTCCCCCTGACAAGGGTGCCAGAAGGCGCGACAGCAGTCGCACAAGGAGAACAATAGATGATTTAAAGTGCGGGGCACTCTCATGAGATTTGGATGTAGACATGTGCGTCGCACGATGCAATCCTACAAGGGGATCAAGGCTTGTATGGGTGTATATACCTAATGTTCCAAGTCTGGTAGACTGTCCCGCCGTTGGCGGTAGCAGTTTGGAGCCGTACAGTGCCATTGTCAATGACTCGGTCTATGTGTAAACCCTTTGTACTTTGGGCTGACCGCTGATACTTGCGGTGCTGATACTGTTGAATCATCACAGTATCGTTGACATTGTATTGATGAGGGCACGCGTTGCGTTTTCCTATCGTTGTTTTGTTGGATTAGTCGTTGGCGACGTTCCTTAATGTACTTCAGTTGGCTTCGAACCGACGTTGTGAATCGCGTCACGATTGAACACGAGCTGTGCGGGCGTTGCACGCAAGGTGGTATGAATCGTGGCATTCATTGCAAAGCGAACCGCCGTGGAGGACTCACTCACAGGATCCATTCACGAGGTGTCTTTGGCACTT
>CAICTM010002951.1:0-10099 GCA_903772945.1 Seminavis robusta | reverse complement strand
AGAGAGTGTTTGCTGTTGTGTCCGAGCTTGATTCTCCTGAAGTAAAAGAATTCTAGGGAGGAGCAAAAGCCAGGCAGGAGGTCTTCAACAAAAAGATGAAGGACTTTGATTGCTTGACAAAAAGATGGATTCATGGTATTGACAACCATAAGCTTGCTTTCAATGCGTGTTTGGTGCTCACGCAGTATGCGATAGAAGACACTTCGCCATACGGTGAGCCACTGCACACTCTTTAAAATCTACTAGTACTGGTTGTTGATAGAGGACTTGGTTCTGACTAATAATCTTTGTCTAATTATCCTTAGAAGAGGTTGTTAGTCGTTCAATATTGTCTAGAAGTCCTCGAGGCCATCCATGTTTTCGGTTCCGTCTTTATCCTCTTTGTTTTCGAGACCACGCTTGTTGTTTGGTTTCTCGACGTCCATATCATTATCACCACCGGTTGGCTCTCCATCTCTTGCAAGGATCTTATCGAGTTCATCCGCGTTGTCCTGCACGAAGCGTTCCAAGTCGGCAAGCATCTCTTCGATACCATC
This sequence comes from Seminavis robusta, assembly GCA_903772945.1. Classification (NCBI taxonomy): domain Eukaryota; phylum Bacillariophyta; class Bacillariophyceae; order Naviculales; family Naviculaceae; genus Seminavis; species Seminavis robusta. The sequence goes on along the minus strand of CAICTM010002951.1, from coordinate 9,563 downwards.
GGTTTTTTCTCCAGTCTCCATGCGGCTCTGGAACTCTAGCTCAAGATGGTGTCTAGCCGTGTTGAGTCTTGCCATGTGCAAGGCTGCTTCACCACTCTCTAGCAGTTGTTTAAAGTAGTCTATTTTTGGTGGTGGCAGAGGCTTTGGTGGCACATCATTGCCTACATCAATACAAAAAGGAATAAGCAAACAAAAATCTTTAGTTTGATTACAACACCGCAAGCCTAGTAGGATTGTTCGTCAACACGTAATGATTAAATACCATCCAATCCGAGCAACTCGTTCAAGAGGTCCTCGTCTCCAGTCTGCTGGTCGTCTTCTTCAACATTGCCCAGCGTTCCAACAATGTAGGCCCTCCAAACAACCATGACTTGCGTCAACTCTTTCGTTGTCTTTTCTTTAACTTTTATAAGGAAGAGGCAAAAGCTTGAGCTTTCCTTTGGCACAGCCAGGGGAGAAGTGTTCATTGGAAATGGTGATACCAATGTCCTTGAGGTTCATATAGGTTGTCTTTGGGCGACGTTTCTTCTTCAATTTAGTTACCATTGACTTGAGCGTCGTACCTAGCTTCACAGCTTCAAATCGTCCTTCAATCAGTTCAAGTTTAGCCAACCATCCATCGGGTCCTGATGCACCATTCAAAAAGCCGGCATCTTTGGAGGGATTTTCAATAATAATTGTGTCCTTGGTATAGGTTGCTTTCAAATGTTTCACTTCACCAGTTGAAGTCTTTGGACGTGTAACAACAATAGAACTTGCCTGCTTCTTGCCAACTCTTTCTTCCGTCGACATGGTTACAAGAAATTCTCCATGAGCGTCCTCATTCTCTAGATCAATATCGTAGTACTCTTCGAGATCTGAATAAAAGAAGGTGCAAGCCAAAGAATAATGTAAGTGTGCGTGTAGTGGACAAGAAGAGGAAAGCCACTATTGTACGTCCGGATTTTCTTCCTCCTTTCCTTTTCTTCTTCTTTTTCCCTTCTCCCCCTCCTTTTTCTTTCTTCCTCCCTTCCTACCTCCTCTTCCTCTTCCTCCTTTTCCTTCTTTTTTCTCTTCCTTCTTTCTCTTTCTCTCCTCTTCTTCCTTTATCCCTCCTTTCTCTTCCTTCCTTCTTTCTCTCTTCCTTTTTCCTCTTCTCTCGTCTCCCCCTTCTTTCCTCCCCTCCTCTCCTCCTCCTTTCCCTTTTCTTCTTCCCTTTTCCTCCCCTCCTTCTTTCCTTTCTCTCTCTCTTTTTCCTCCTCTCTTTCTCTTTCCTCCTTTTCTCCTCTCTCTTTCTTCCTTCTTCCCTCTTCTTCCCTTCTCCCCTTCCTCCCTCTTCTCTCTCCTTTTCTTTCCTCTCCCTTTTTTTTTTTTTTTTCCTTCCTTTTCTCCCTCTTTCCCCTCCCTTTTACTTCTCCTCTCCTTCCTCTTTCCCTCCCCCCCTTCTCCTCTTCTTCCTCCTCCTCCCCTTCTTCTCTCTTCCCTTCTTTTCCTTTTTCCTTCTTTTCTCTCTTTCTTCTCTTTTTCTCTCTCCTCCCCCCCCCCTTTTTCTTTTCTTCTTTCTTCTTTCTTTCCTCTCTTTTCTTTTCCTCTTTTTCCTCTCTCTTCTCTTTTTTCTCTCTCTCTCCCTCTCTCCTCTTCTCCTTTCTTCTTCCTCTCTTCCTCCCTCTTTCTCCCCCTTCTCTCTTCTTCCCTTCTTCTCTCTTCTCCTTCTTTCTCCTTTTCCTTACTCTCTCTCTTTCTTTGTCTCTCCTTCTTTTCTCTTCCTCTCTCTTTTCTTCTTCCTATTCTTTTCTCCCTCTCCTCTTCTCTTTCTTTTTTTCTTCTCTCTTATCCTCTTCTCCCTGTGCGTGGTCGAGGACTCTGCGTGCATCACTTACCCTTATCTTGTTCTCCGTCCGCAATAGCAGCACGGATCATTTTAATGGGACTTCCAATATTGGCAGACATGGTAGTATCGGGCTTTGGTTTGGATGCTTGCTTCTTTGGTTTGCTGGATGATATGACGTTGTTGGCTTTGTTTGTGGTTTTCTGCTGTTGTTTTTCTTGGTGGTTTTTGCGTTCTTCCTCTCACAACAAGCCTCAGTGGTCTCGTATTCCTCGTCACGATCTTCTTCAGCTTTGGGAATTGCCCGCTGCTCCAAAGATAGAGTTTTGAAAGAGTTCAATAAGTGAGCACGTGCGATAATTTCTAGGAGCGAGATGCTCTGGATCCCGTCAGAGATAGCTCCAAAGCTATGCTGGCACTACACGCTCCAGCACCCGACAGCTGGCTTATCTCCAGTCAAAGCAGCAAGAAGGATCGTCCTTTCTACCATAGTAAGAAAATAGTACGAAGATTGAGACCGATCCTGGTTAGCTTGTAGCCCCTTTTGATACGCAGCAGTTGATACCAATCCTTGTTGAGGCCGGGCAGAAGCAGTAGGAGGTAGCAGATAGTACTGTTCCCAGACTGCACATGCACGATTGAATAACGAAGGCCCCAGCTCCTGAGGTGAGCTGGCCCAAAAGGCCCAGCAGAGAGCTCTGCTGGCCTCCTGTCTGACTGACAGGGACCAGTCCTTGGTTTGGTGCCTACTGGAGGTGTTGGAACACTCCTGAGGACGACAAGGCTCCTGAACTGCCTGACTACCGCTGTCCCTGAGAAGGGTTTCAGCGAGACCCAGTCCACTACTTGGGTATTGGAACTGATCTTTCTAGAAACTTATTGGATTCAATCCCAGGTTACGCATTCGGCCTGTGGCAAAGCCACAGAATATTTGTCTACATAGGAAGAAAAAAACAACAGCTATGATAGCAACCAGCACGGCCCGACACCTACCGAGTCTGGTCCATGCTGGATGAGCACGCAATCCATTTGCGCCTACCTTTTGGTCCAGCAACCGACAACCATGCAAGTCCCTCCACTTGTGAGATCTCCAATCTCACATTGTGTTCCACAAGCAGTCGATGCTGAGTGGCGCATGGATGTTCCATTCATGGGAGAGTTTGTAGATAGTTTGTTAGTAACTAGTCGTATATCGTGGCATTCCCATGAGACCGGATCCATACGCACTCGTGGGAGCGATAAAGTCTAGGAACGAGAGCTCTGGATCCCGTCAGAGATAGGTCCAACAGCTATGCTGGCCTACAGCTCCAGCACCCACAGCTGGCATATCTCCAGCAAAGCAGCCAAGGAAAGGATCGTCATTTCTACCATAGTTAAGAAAATAGTACGAAAAGATTGAGGACGATCCTGATACGCTTGTAGCCCCTTTTGATACCGCAGCAGTTGATACCAATCCTTGTGAGGCCGGGCAAGAAGCAGTAGGAGTCAGCAGATAGTACTGTTCCCAGACTGTCACTGCACGATTGAATAACAAAGGCTCCCAGCTCCTGAGGAGAGCTGGCCCAAAGGGGCCCAGCAGAGAGCTCTGCTGGGCCCTCCTGTCTGACTGACAGGGCCAAGGTCTTGGTTTGGTGCCTACTGGAGGAGTTGGAATACTCCTGAGGCACGGCAAGGCTCCCTGAACTGCCTAACTACCGCTGCCCCTGAGGAAGGTTTTCAGCGAGACCCAGTCCACTACCTGGGTATTGGAACTGATCCTTTCAAGAAACTTATTGGATTAACATTCAGCATAGAATTCAGGCAGTCTTAAGGGAAGAAGAGACCTCCTTGACGAGAAAAGGATCTCTTCGAAATAGGCCCCTCTAACTGCACGAGCACTGTGGCAGCCTCGGTGCCTGCTACGCGCTCGCTCACTCCGGTAACCTCTCGACGCCTGTCTCCTCACCATTCCTACTGGGCTATGACTCCAAGGTCATTCAGTACAAGCTCTGGTCAATTTCTAGCCTTAACCAGAGCATCAGGAACCTTTGAGTTGGTCCTTTACTATCTACAACACCAACACAAAGGCCATTTGCATTGAAAAAGACCTCACACTCGCAGAGCCAAACACCTGACGACCTGATGCTATCATCCTGTTAGCGAATATACGCCGATAGCGCAGTTTCATTGTGCGCTCTCGCTTTCCTAGGTGGTCATGGGTTCCTGTTGCCACTCGACAAAAGACCAATTTCGCTCGAAAGACGTAAAAGGCTTGCTCGATGGCCAAGATAGGTGCGAAAACAATAAGTCTCGACTTCACTCGCTTTCTTTGACGTCTTTCGAGCGAATTGGCTGCTTTTGTCGTGTGTGGTGGCAACAGGAACCCGCTAGCTAGTAGGCTAGAGCTAAGAACTCGCTATCGGCAATGAGGGTCGTCAAGGTGTTGGCTCTGCGAGTTTAGGTCTTCTTTCAATGGCAATGGGCTTTGTGTTGGTGTTGTAGATAAGTAAAGGACCAATCAAGGTTCCTGATGCTCTGGTGAAGGCTAGAGCTGTCAGAATTGACCAGAAGCTTGTTGAAATGGACCTTGAGATCACCCCCAAAATGCCAATGAAATTCAATGAATTCAACTGTAGCTGTAGCACTGATTGTTGTATTTCGAAGAGATCCTTTTCTCGTCAAGGAGGTCTCTTCTTCCCTTAAGAACTGCCTGCAAATCTATGCTGACTGTTAATCCAATAAGTTTCTTGAAAGGATCAGTTCCAATACCCAAGTAGTGGACTGGGGCTCACTGAAACCCTTCCTCAGGGACAGCGGTAGTCAGGCCAGTTCAGGGAGCCTTGTCGTGCCTCAGGAGTATTCCAACACCTCCAGTAGGCACCAAACCAAGGACTTGCCCTGTCAGTCAGACAGGAGGGCCAGCAGAGCTCTCTGCTGGGCCCTTTTGCGGCCAGCTCTCCTCAGGAGCTGGGAGCCTTCATTATTCAATCGTGCAGTGGCAGTCTGGGAACAGTACTATCAGTACTATCTGCTACCTCTACTGCCTTGCTGCCCGGCCTCAACAGCATTGGTATCAACTGCTGCGGTATCAAAAGGGCTACAAGCTAATCAGGATCGGTCTCAATCTTTCGTACTTTTTTCTTAACTATGGTAGAAAGTACGATCCTTTCTTGCTGCTTTGCTGGAGATAAGCCAGCTGTGGGTGCTGGCACTGTAGGCCAGCATAGCTATTGGAGCTATCTCTGACGGGATCCAGAGGTCTCGCTCCTAGATTTTATCGCTCCCCACGAGTGCGTATGGATCCGCTCTCATGGGAATGCCACGATATACGACTAGTAACTAACTAACTATCTACAAACTCTCTCCATGAATGGAACATCCATTGGCCACTCAGCATCGACTGCTAGTGGAACACAATGTGAGAATGGAGATCTCACAAGTGGAGGGACTTGCCTGGTTGGTCGGTTGCTGGACCAAAGGTAGGCGCAAATGGATTGCTATTGCGTGCTTCATCAGCATGGCCAGACTCGGTAGGTGTCGGTGGTGCTGGTTGCTATCATAGCTGTTGTTTGTTTTCTTCATATGTAGACAAATATTCGTGGCTTTGCCACAGGCCGAATGCGACTGTTAATCCAATAAGTTTCTGGAAAGGATCAGTTCCAATACCCAAGTAGTCGACTGGGGCTCGCTGAAACCCTTCTTCAGGGACAGCGGTAGTCAGGCAGTTCAGGGAGCCTTGTCGTGCCTCAGGAGTGTTCCAACACCTCCAGTAGGCACCAAACCAAGGACTTGGTCCTGTCAGTCAGACAGGAGGGCCAGCAGAGCTCTCTGCTGGGCCCTTTTGGGCCAGCTCACCTCAGGAGCTGGGGGCCTTCGTTATTCATTCGTGCAGTGGCAGTCTGGGAACAGTACTATCTGCTACCTCCTACTGCTTCTGCCCGGCCTCAACAGGATAGGTATCAACTGCTGCGGTATCAAAGGGGCTACAAGCTAATCAGGATCGGTCTCAATCTTTCGTACTATTTTCTTAACTATGGTAGAAAGGACGATCCTTTCTTGCTGCTTTGCTGGAGATAAGCCAGCTGTGGGTGCTGGAGCTGTAGGCCAGCATAGCTGTTGGAGCTATCTCTGACGGGATCCAGAGCTCTCGCTCCTAGACTTTATCGCACGTGCTCACTTATTGAACTCTTTCAAAACTCTATCTTTGGAGCAGCGGGCAATTCCCAAAGCTGAAGAAGATCGTGACGAGGAATACGAGACCACTGAGGCTGTTGTTGAGGAGGAAGAACCAAAACCACCAAGAAAACAAGAGCGAAAACCAACAAACCAAAGCCAGACAACGTCATATCATCCAGCAAACCAAAGAAGCAAGCATCCAAACCAAAGCCCGATACTACCATGTCTGCCAATATTGGAAGTCCCATTAAAATGATCCGTGCTGCTATTGCGGACGGAGAACAAGATAAGGGTAAGTGATGCACAATAGTGGCTTTCCTCTTCTTGTCCACTACACGCACACTTACATTATTCTTTGGCTTGCACCTTCTTTTATTCAGATCTCGAAGAGTACTACGATATTGATCTAGAGAATGAGGACGCTCATGGAGAATTTCTTGTAACCATGTCGACGGAAGAAAGAGTTGGCAAGAAGCAGGCAAGTTCTATTGTTGTTACACGTCCAAAGACTTCAACTGGTGAAGTGAAACATTTGAAAGCAACCTATACCAAGGACACAATTATTATTGAAAATCCCTCCAAAGATGCCGGCTTTTTGAATGGTGCATCAGGACCCGATGGATGGTTGGCTAAACTTGAACTGATTGAAGGACGATTTGAAGCTGTGAAGCTAGGTACGACGCTCAAGTCAATGGTAACTAAATTGAAGAAGAAACGTCGCCCAAAGACAACCTATATGAACCTCAAGGACATTGGTATCACCATTTCCAATGAACACTTCTCCCCTGGCTGTGCCAAAGGAAAGCTCAAGCTTTTGCCTCTTCCTTATAAAGTTAAAGGAAAAGACAACGAAGAGTTGACGCAAGTCATGGTTGTTTGGAGGGCCTACATTGTTGGAACGCTGGGCAATGTTGAAGAAGACGACCAGCAGACTGGAGACGAGGACCTCTTGAACGAGTTGCTCGGATTGGATGGTATTTAATCATTACGTGTTGACGAACAATCCTACTAGGCTTGCGGTGTTGTAATCAAACTAAAGATTTTTGTTTGCTTATTCCTTTTTGTATTGATGTAGGCAATGATGTGCCACCAAAGCCTCTGCCACCACCAAAAATAGACTACTTTAAACAACTGCTAGAGAGTGGTGAAGCAGCCTTGCACATGGCAAGACTCAACACGGCTAGACACCATCTTGAGCTAGAGTTCCAGAGCCGCATGGAGACTGGAGAAAAAACCGATGGTATCGAAGAGATGCTTGCCGACTTGGAACGCTTCGTGCAGGACAACGCGGATGAACTCGATAAGATCCTTGCAAGAGATGGAGAGCCAACCGGTGGTGATAATGATATGGACGTCGAGAAACCAAACAACAAGCGTGGTCTCGAAAACAAAGAGGATAAAGACGGAACCGAAAACATGGATGGCCTCGAGGACTTCTAGACAATATTGAACGACTAACAACCTCTTCTAAGGATAATTAGACAAAGATTATTAGTCAGAACCAAGTCCTCTATCAACAACCAGTACTAGTAGATTTTAAAGAGTGTGCAGTGGCTCACCGTATGGCGAAGTGTCTTCTATCGCATACTGCGTGAGCACCAAACACGCATTGAAAGCAAGCTTATGGTTGTCAATACCATGAATCCATCTTTTTGTCAAGCAATCAAAGTCCTTCATCTTTTTGTTGAAGACCTCCTGCCTGGCTTTTGCTCCTCCCTAGAATTCTTTTACTTCAGGAGAATCAAGCTCGGACACAACAGCAAACACTCTCTTTTCAGCTTCGGACTTCCCGGTATATCCGGAGTCAGCAATCACTCTGCAGCCATTAGGAACCATATCAAGGAACTCTTTGCGGATTGATGTCATGTCGTGGGTGCTTCCAGTATCTCCAAGATTAGCATACCAAACCTCATTGGTCCACAGTGAGAGGACAATCTGATAATTCAATCCAGCAAAATTGAATTTATACGCGTAGTTCTTTGGATTGCGCCTCATGTCCGGATCTCGAGGTTCATTGGTCCTCATCTGCGTGCCATCAACGGTGGCTCCCATTCTCACTTTCCATACCGATGGGAATTTGATCTTGTGCTGCTTGAGTTCACCATTCATGCGAACAAATTTCCAAATGTAAACGCAAATGTTTTCATGGTAGATCTTGAACCGAGCATTGCGCACATCAGCAGACGCATAGAGCCGAAGGAAGCAATTAGCCAACATGAATCCAGTGAAACCTTTCCTGTCCGATGCTTCCTCAACACTCAGAATGCCGTACACTTGCAAATCCCGATACACTCGTGCGAGATGGAGAGGATGCTTTCCAAAATGAGCTTTGAACTGCCTGACATTCGTAGTTCGCAAGCATCTACTCTGAGTCTTCTCGTCCACATTACAGGTCTTCAGGCCTTCCCTTAGGATGAACGAGGGTGTTATAAGGAATGGTTGCTGCTGTGCTTGTTGTGGGAGCGGCATTTTTGGCCATTGTCGATGGACACCGTGGAGAAAATGAAACAAAATAGTCGCGGTGAAGTCGCGATAGTCGCGATAGTCGCGCGGTACTAGTCGTTGTATAGTCGCGGTGCGCGACTATCGCGACTATCGCGACTTTCGGCGATCCGATCGATACCATTTCAGCCCTGGTTGAACTAGGGTTAGCACCTAGGGTTAACACGCGAAACCTGGGGCCTTCCTGGTACCAGGTACGCATAGCTACCGGCAGGTAGCAAAACTTCGCTCAAAGGACACACATGTACATGCAGGTAAGATGTAACTTGGGGATTTCCGGGGCAAGTGCATGGCAAGTTCCGAAGCTACCCTACTAGTATCATGATCCATTGCAGGCATAGCATCATCCCAATGGGAGCAACCACCGATCTTGGGTGTCCAATGACAGACGTTTTCTTTTTCTTTCATTTTGAAACCATCAAACCATGACGAACACATTTTGATTCTAGTGTAGTTTAGTTTAGTTCAGTTCGATGTTGACACCTCTCTCGAGGCAAGACAGCCAGTTTCAAAAACGAAAACGATCGCTGCTTAAGTTTCGTCTCTCGTCTCATCACAACAAACAAAAACAAAAACAAATACTTCTTCTGTCTTTTCTGCCTCAAAATACAATGAGTATGCATGCATGACGATGACAATGATGGAATTGAGAGTCCCACGTTCACGTGCCTCGAGATGTGCATCTACGGATGGACCCTCGCGCGGACCGCTGTGTGGTTGAACGGATCCTAGTCATCTTGCGGCGGTTCGTTCCTCTGTGGGGTGCTTGGTTGGGTCGTTCGTCCTCGTACATTAATTATGGTAACAGTCAGTTCTTCTGTTTGGCGGGGTCGCTCGCGTCTCACTAGCCAATCTCTTCGTCTTTTCTCTTGGCTACCGTAGTAGGTTCGTTCGATGTGGTTCGAGATCGATGCATGCTGTCCGTGCGTGTTCCGTACTCGCTTGCAAAGGTGGCCGTCTGTCGTCCATTTGTACGAACTGAGGTCGATGTGAAGGATGACATGGTGGGGAGTTCGACGTAAAAGTATGAACTAAAATAGAGGGGAATTACGCTACGAGGTAGATCTTCATTAGGGTTGAGGTTGATCTCGATGTGACA
>CAICTM010002950.1:0-10106 GCA_903772945.1 Seminavis robusta | reverse complement strand
ATGTTGAAACCATGACAGAACCACCTCCCTACCCGTGCCATAGTGGAAACAGCACCATTTTCCAAGCTAATCGAAGACAGTTGTGTCTGCAACCGATGTCACAAGGCCATCATCATCGTCAACTGCAGTGTCCTGTGTACATGTCGCTGACTCTTTGTCATTTTGAGTGGTGACTTTTCTTTTACAGGGACGGGCAATGGTGGTGGATACCCTTGCAACGGCATCAATTCCCTTCACAAGATCAACCTTCGCAGAACATCCTGTATTGAGACGTTGCCGATTCCAAGCTGGACCACCAAACCGACCCGTGCTGGTCTAGCTTCCTCAAGGAGGAGTTGTTGCTTCTACCACTGTTGTCCATGGTAGCATTTGTGGTTGTGGTTGTTACTGTTGTCTCGTGACGGCACTCTGCAAGAAATTTGGTAATGCCGACATGTTCATCGATGGGAATGTACCTGTCCCTCCATTCATGGTTAGCTAAAAGCCAATAGCTAGCCAAGCAGGCAGCCAACTTTGTGAGGCGCAAAGCCAACATTTCAGCGGAGGTGAATGGCGAGACATGCTTCGAGGATGGAATGAGGAGGTCGGAAGTTCCAAATTCCCACGAAATCATAGGGTGGATATAAGAGCTAATGAAAAGTTTATCTATTTGGAGAGCTTTCGAAAAAGTGAGCAAATATAATCTTAAAACTAAAACGCACTGTATCCCCCGTGGGACATCCTTAAAACGATGTATCCTACCGTCCGGCGCGCATCGGCAACATCTGAAGGATGGCTGGTTTCTTTCAGACGATTATCAGACGATTCTCCCCCAGAGCAATTATGTCCTTTTTCGAATATGTCATTTTACCCCTTTTTCAACCAAATCACTCTTTTCCACTATCTACCACGAGGTGCGGGAGGGGGGTGGGCAAATCTTGCTATAGTGCTGTAGTGTACTCAACAGGAGTTAATCAGAATGTCAGAAAAAAGGCAAAAATGAACATTTTAGCGGGAAGCAAGATTCAATTGGATTAGATTGCGCCCACCTTCCCAGACAGGGAATGAAGAGATTCTACAGAACGGATAGTATGAGTTAACAGGGAGCCGACCATAAGGGAGACTGACGGACAGGAATCCGGGAGAGCCACCCATCCAAGGATGAGGTGGTGGACCGAAGTGTCGGGTGCACAGGTGGTGTGCCTATGTGGTGTTGATGACTAGCTAGAAGGACTACTAATCGGGCGGCTACAAATCAGGTTCACTTTTTCTGAACCAGAGTTGCAGCCGCCCGACACCAATTTTCCTTTTTGACTGGGGGTAATTAGTGTGAGCGTCCGCAACCTGAAAAAGTATCTGTTGCCCGACAGAGACCGCCTCCCTCTCCAAGTCTTACTCTGAAGAAAAGTAAGCATGGACTTAGAGTTTGATGATGCCAGCGGCGGGTCACGCAGTGTGACTTCCTTAGGGTCCGGTGCCGGAGATGGGGAAGTTTTGCACACCGACCGAGTGGTGTGTGAGGAAGTGTTTTGCCGAGCCCGATTCGTCATGAAGGGTACTGTCTACGTCTGTTTCAGTGACCGTGAGGTCGACTGTAACCGAGGCGGCCACCGAAGGGCCACCCGTTCCAACCAGGTAGGATACTCCTTTGAAGGGGTGCTTAGACGCAATGGCAAGTACTTTGACGGAATCGCAAGCACCACCCTTGCCCCTAACGAGACGGCCGCCCTTCAAGCCAAAGAGCGAGCGGAGGACGACGCCGCGCTTCAGGAAGGACCCGCTGAATGCTCTCCCGGGCTCAAGGTGGAAACTGTAAACATGGGATTGCCCGACGCAAAACGAGCCTTCTCGAGTGGAAGCACCAAGGGACATGGAGGGTCGATCTCTTTCGAAGGCGAAGAAGTCCCCGGCCTCGCTGGGACCTTCTCGAGCGATACCGGCGGATCTTTCAGCACACCCATCCCGAGTCAACAGAAGATCCCCGCCCGCAAGAAGACACCCGAAGGCTCGCTGAACGAGGCGGAAAGGGCACGAAAGATCTCGGATCTGGCCGCCCAGGAACGGACAAAGGAAGAGGCCACCCAAGAAGCTCGCGGCAGCAAACTACGAGCAGGAACGGGCCACCGAGATGGCCGTTCAGAAACTCCTACATGAATATGAGGCAGCCGGAGCCCAACGAGCAAAAGCCGCTGAAGCCGCCAAGTACAAGCAGGAGGCAGAAGTCCAGCGACGCGTTGAACAAGCACTTGCTGCCAAGGCTCGCCAGGAAGGACTTCGAGATAGGCACCCGGGGACAAGCGACGGTACGGCTCCGCCGACACCCAGCTTTTCCCCTAGAGTACCATCCAGTCCACCCAGCCGCTTTTGGTATGGGTATGTGAACGGGATCAACGGAGCATACGGAGTGGTCAACGAACAGCGCGAGATGCAGCCGTTCGCCAGTGATAGGATTCTTGCATGTGCCCGCAACACGGCTGCCGAAGCATGGGAGTGGGTGAGTGCCGAACTCGCCCATACGTCTGACAACGCCCCTGCCTTGATGAGATCCGGCGATAGGAAGCCCCCGAGCCCGCCAAAAGTCGAGTGGTACGTAATCCAGCCGGCCCGCCCACCATGCTCTCCGGAAAGGACCCGTCTACCAAGGACAAGGACGCAATCTACAGCATCCCCATCAAGGAGGGCACGGCAGCTCTCGCAAAAGGTTTGGCCCCAGAAGGAATCAGTCCGCGAACGACCAAGACATTGGGCAATACCATGCTAGATGTATTGTCCCTACCAGGTAAGACACAGACCGGTGAACACAACGATGTTACCAGCGAGATCAGAGATTCTCTCTTCGCCGTCGTCAGTCGCCAGACTGTCGACGACGAGGAAGTGCCCCCGACCTCAAGTGGCAGCAGCCTTCCCGAAACTCGGTCACAACCTGCAAGAACGACGAAGACCTACGGGAACTCAAGCGGAATGTGGAAGAAGTGGAGGAACAACACCTGCGCCGGGCCATCGAGCAACAACGCACCATCCTCGTCAGGAACGATTACCCGCTGCCTGAGCCTCGCCGACACATGGAGCAGCGAGGGATACGTGGCCATGCTCAACCGCAAGGGGATCAAGTATTACAAGGCGTTCCTGGATCATCTCATCCAGCTGTCGTCCAGCCAAGGATGGAACGCCACCAACACGGTCATCGAATACTATGTGAAGAAGTGGCGCATCATTCGGGCCAACTGCCACTCCCAGCTCCTAGCCCTATGCCAGCTTTATGTCACTCTCCGCGACGGATATGAAAGCGACTGGCTACATCTCAAGCTCACGGACAAGAAAGTGAACTCCTTGCTCACGCAGGCCGGAGGAGCAGAAGGAGCCCGGAACGGAGGAGCTCTCCCCCGCGGAATCGCCCTCTGCCAGAAATGCGAGACCATCCTCCACGGCGGGACCGGCTGTCCCTGGACTGCCCTATGTGGAAACGCGGCAAAGCAGGCGGGCAAGGAGGCCCTAGGTCGTTTGGCAGCCGGAGAAGGAGCACCTCCGCCCGAATAAGGAGGACGGCACCACACTACCACTGAGCCCGCAAGGGCCCAAAATACTATATATGTTCAGAAAGAAGTCTTCAAGTGTACGAACCGCCGCGCGACGGTTCACAAGCACTTGCGCTGACTACAACACGTGACGACCGAAGATCCACAACTTCACGTCAGCACCGAGCTCTTGGTTCCAGCCGAGAGACAATTTGGAAGGGGGACAGAAGGCAATCTGACAAGTTCGCTAACAATTACCACCCGTTATGTTACTTAATGCCTTTCTCGTTGTCGTTCTACACCACACGTAGGTGAGTCAGAACGATTTGTACGAGCAGAGGATATCCTCTGTGCTTCCCCGCGCATCCTTCCACCCCTCCTCAAGAGGAACAAGATTCGATATGGAACCCGTTTGGTATGGGCAGGAGAGAACCATGTTTTCTCATGCCAAGACATCGATGTACAGTCACCACTTTCTAAGCGGCAAGGAAATCAAGCACCTCCAACGTCAGAAGAAGGCCTTCCTCAGCTCCCAAAGACTAGATGCACTACTAGTAGACGAAGGCTGCGGCAAACAACACAAGGAGGTTTTATCGCAGCTCAAACACTGCCAGGAAACCGGAAAACCCAAGTCGATCATCTTCGCTGGCCCGGTGAGCAGGGGATACAACACCCAAGATGCCCTATGGCGGAAGGGGCGCCGCAAAGACCTTGAACGGATAGGCTACGTCGGGCAGGAGTGGTACCTAGGAGGACACGACCAAGGAGGTGCTGTGGTACAGGAACGCCTCATGGAAGTCTTCAGCCTGACCTCCCTAGGAAAGAACCTGCCTATGATGCCAACACACCAAGGGCTCCCCCCCAGGGAAATGAGTAACTTGCTCTTACTCATTGGATATCCCGATCAGGATCGAGCCAAGCTCCGTCAGATCTCCAAGCTCCCAAGCCCCACTACCTATCAGGAACACTACCAGCTCTATGGACATGTCCAGAACCTACCCATCTACGACGGAACCGGGTGCATGCCCGACAGCGTCGGCCGGTGGGTGTTCGATGGGAGTCGGGTTCGAAAGCTACAGCTAGACGAGCTAGCCAAGGGCAAAGGAGTGCCTGGGGAATGGCGCGACAAGACCCGGGAGCTGCCATACAAGGCCGTGGTGGGAGCCACCGCCGTACACATCTGGACCGTGGTCTGTGACGCTGTGGCCGGGTGGCTGATCCCCACGCCCAAGGACGGCACGACTTCCTCCGGAGAAACCGACTCAGACACAGTGACAACGGCCGCGGAAACCTGGGCCGCCGACGAAGAAGAAGATGAGGACTGGGACTACACCCTACCGGATCTCAGCGAAGGCGGGGAGTGGTACCAGGAGCGCGTCGAGTCCCTGAGACAGGCAACCCGAAACCTGCCGGACCGGGAGGAAGCTTACCAAGACGGACTCGAAGCGCTGAAGATTCACAGAGACAACTACTCCCCTGCCGGGCCGAAGTACCTTCAAGTGCTATGGTGGGAATTCCCCCCTGACCACCAAGAGGCAGTGCGCCGGGGATCGTCCATGCGTTTCCTAGTGGATCCAGGAGAAGAGATCGTCCCAAACCCGGCCCTGACCGATGAGCAGATCCAGGTGGTGGGAGAATTCGTGGATGAACTCGAGCCACCCGGAAGCTGCGTCGGGTCTGCCCCATTTTTGTGGTACCTAAACCAGGACAGCCCGGACAATGGCGGTGCATTGCCGACATGAAAGCGGGTGGGCAGAACCCCTGCTGCAGTCTGGATCCAATATATCTACCAAGCAGCAGGGACATCCTCCCTCAACTCTACACCGGAGGATGGACTTCGGTGGCTGATGCAAGCAAGTACTTCCACAATTACTACACCTTACCGGAAGAAAGAGACCTCATCGGACTAATCCATCCTCTGACCGGAAAAGAACTTTGGTATGTTGGACTACCCATGGGGTCGGTCAACAGCCCCTCCATCGCCTGTCGAATCGGCGAAGGAATCTTAGAAACCTTACGCCGAGAAAACAGTGTTTTCTCCCCCACCACATACAAGGAGAACACCTGGAGGACGGACCTGAAAAAATAACGAAATTTTATTTTAAAGGCTACACCTCGTCAGACGATCCGCTTAACGGTGCCGTGACGAACCCATATACCTCAGGCGCATGAGTGCGCCCACTTAGGATGGGCCTAGTGTAAGCCCCCCACCGGAGAAAATGAACAAAACTCCGGAGGGTGCTGTACGACTAACTAGCTACCCTTGGCTGGATTGCCAACTATTTCTACGGGAAGACCCCCTCGGTGCGTAGTTACCCTGTGTCATTGTTCTGCACTGTGCGTGCATGCTCGTCCCTAAGTGCCTTGTCGACGACGGGCAGCCAATTTGCAAGCCACGCTTTGATGTCGCCTGGGCCCTTTGCCATTTGCTCGTCAAGCGGTCGCTTGAAGATAAAATCCACCAGCTCCGCTGGGATCAGATCCGCTTTCTCGTAGATGAGTTCCACCTCCCGCTGAAGCTGTTCGTGCTTCTTCTTCCACTGGTCTTCCCTGTCTTTGCCATGCCTGGCAGCATTTCGATCCTCCCACAGGTTCCACCACTGCTGGATGAGCAGTGAGGCTAGGTTGGTGACCCAGAGCTGCCCGGTCTTGATGGGCTCCTGGGAGCCGACCCGATGCAGATATGCATCTTGATGCTTGGCCCAGTGTGTGGACAAACGTCCTCTCAGGAAGTTATCCCAACCAATGAGATTTTGAGTGTCAACAAGGTCCCTATACCTGTCTGGGTAATGCCATGGATGGAGGAATCGATCTTCAAAGTGGTATTGTAGTCCATCCAGAACAATTTCCAGGAGGAAGGGGTCTGTGGAATCCTTGCGCAACCTTGTGCTGATCGCTCGTTGCATGGTCCCTCGCCACAAGTCCACGTCCACATGCGGGCATCGGTAAACATGGGTTTCAGTCTCGTGATCACCGCCACAACGGGGACAGTGGTGATCATACTTGGGGTCATCCCGGTGGATCCTTTTCCCAACTGGCAACAATTGAAATAGAAACTTCACAATTGTCGGTTTGTGGATCTCGTGATGGTTGACAGCTCGACCATGGGCTGTCCAATCAACCAGTGCAGGGGTGTCCTCGTCCCAGTCGGGATTCAGGTTGACAATGTGGTCGAACAGGGGCTGATCGTTCCTGAGATGCCGCAGTGTTCTGGGAAGCTTGTATGTGCATGTTCCTTGGGCGAGGTGCAGCTGGGCCAGATTTGCGGGAAATCGGAGTACCTTGGAGTGATCCTGTGTCACGTGTCTGTTCATGTAACTGCCAGTTTGTCAGCTCTACAGTTCAGTTGTGCTTTTAGGGGTAGTGTTTCGATGGCCTTGTGCTTGTCCTGGTGCGATTTGATGTGCTCCATCTTGGGCACTGTGACGGCAGCCCGGAACGAATCCTCGATCTGTTGCAAGACATCCCAGTCGGAGTTCAACGAATCATTGGGGTACCAGCCCTCATACTCGAGACAGCTTGCGCACTTATTTGTAACAGATTCGTTGTCGCATAAGTGTACATAATTCTTCATGCTGGTCTGATCGTAGAACTCCAGCAATCGTCGAAGAAGGCAAGTAGGGGATAGAATGCCGTAAGCCTCCGCCCTGTAGGAAGTCGGAACCATACCAAAAACTGGACCAGAGCACCGAAGCACAATTTGACCGCGATTGTCTGCCAGAACCCAAGCAAAACTCGCCTTGCCGGCGTCAATGTCTGCAGCCCCATCGCTGGCCACCCAGAAGGGCATGGCTGTGACAATCTGCAGGACTGAGTAGGCGTCCACCATCCATTCAAGCTCGTCATAGAGAGCTGTTTCCCAAGGCTCCAAAGTGGCAAGGAAATCCTCAAATGTTGTCGGTGTGGGTGGTAGTGGACGAGCAGGAATGCCTGCTGTGAAACCACTACCAACTACCACTGTCTCACGCTTGTTGAAGAGGGTCAGGTCTAGGACTCGCCGCTTTCCAGAGTCTGGCTGGACAGAGGTACAAGATCGGGGGAAGTAGGGATCCAGTGGCACCGAGTTGTGTAGGATGCTGGCATCTAGGTAGGTCTCATCTCCGAACTCCCAGCGATGTACTGTCCGTTCCTTGTCCGGGACTGGATGTTGGAACATCCAGAATTCTGACTCTTCATTGTCAACTTGTTGATAGACGACGTTGGCATCGACCTCGTAGAAGAACCTGTGGCGCATCCGGAGCTTGTCCGCAGAGACGAGCCACCTCCCCAGGGGTACATCCAACGTCAGATTCGGAGCGAAAAGGGATAACGCTTTCCTCCACAACCACCAAGTCCTGGGGTACCTGGGTCGATCTTGAAATCTCTTGAAGTAGGTGGTGCGAGGCATCAGAGGACTGGAAAAGCCATGCCAGAACTCCTCCCGGATGTATGTGCCACATGCCGTTGTGATGTCAGCTACCGTGACAACTTGGAAGTACAGACGCACATAGTTGATTCGTTTCAAGTCTGCCTCGGAGAAATTCCCATACCACCCTACCCAATCCATAATGTAGGAGTCTTGCTCGCGCTGCAACGGCCGAATGTGTGCGTTGTGCACTTCAATCGTGCCTCCAATGGATTTAAGGAACCTCCGCATGCATTGGAACAGCCCGACTGGGAGATGACAATCGATTTCGAGATCCTCAAGGATGGGCCGGCCAATTCCGGCATGGAATTGAAACCATGCGTAAGTGACTTCACTTAGGTCTCCAATGTCGGTGCACCGCGTCCTCCAGTGCTTTAAGAACTGCTGGATGACCCCAATTCCCTGCTTGTCGGCGAGTCGAAACATTTCTATACCCCCCAACTTCCAGGAACCATAGCAGATCACTTTCGCCAGTAACGATCGATACACCATCAAGTGCAGCTCGCAGGGAGCCGATTCAATGGTAGAGTCCGACATCCTTGAAGAAAGGTGTCTCACAGCGTAACCACACCAAAGGAAATCTCGATAGAACATGTGGGCTTCCCGTCGATCATGTGCTACGCAAAAAGCTAGTGTAAAGATCTTTCGAGTGTTTTGAGTTGAGAAAATGAAAGTTAAGAGAGATTAGAAAGCAAATGAAACTAATCAACGAGAGAGATACATCAAGGATCGTAGATCTGGCTCCCCGCGGAGACTATAAATTGTGATAAGTAGGTTGCGGTAGTAATCCTACGTTCTCCAACGATCCTAAAAGGAACGCGGGAAGGTTTGTCTAGCATGAATTAGTAGCGTGGAAGTATCACGCTGGCTAAAAATCTAGAGCAATGTTTCATAATCAACCTAGAAGACAGAGCGGCATGAGAACCCTTCTCAAAGGACTATTCACGAGAGACTCAGTATTGAGTCAAACTCAAACCCTATCTAGGATCGGCGCGAATAAGGCTAAGAGCCGTGTATTGCATCGCCCCTGACAAGGGTCCAGAAGGCGCGACAGAAGTGGACAAGGAGATCATATGATTTAAAGTGCGGGCACTCTCATGAGATTTGATGTAGACATGTGCATATCCGATGGAACACCTACAAGGGAATCAGGCCTTGTATGGGTGTAAGATACCTATGTCCAAGTCTGGTAGACTGTGCCGCATTGGCGGTAGCTGTGGAGCCGTACAGTGCCATTGATTGACTCGGTCTATGTGAAGGACTTGTTGGTGCCGGACTTGCGGTGCTGATCTGTTGAATCATCACGAGTATTTGACATTGTATTGAGGAGGGACACGCTCGCGTTTTCCCTATCGTCGTTTTGTTGGATTATCTTGGCGACGTTCCTTAATGTACTTCCAGTTGTTCGAACCGGACGTTGTGACGTCACGATTGAACAAGCTGTGCCGTTGCGCGCGCAAGGTGGTATGAATCGTGGCATTCATTGCAAACGCAAACCGCCGTGAGGACTCAATCCAGGATCATTCACGAGGTCGTCTTTGCACTTGATGTTTTGACAGGATCAAGTTACGTATGTTTGGATGAGCACGCTCGACCATAGAGAGTTGGCTTGAGGGTTACGCGTAGTGATGAACTTGCGCGAAGTCCATATTCATCCCGGAGTGTCTTTCGACCTCTCTCGCGGAACTCACGCTGTATCCATGATAACTTCAGCAGGCCATGGATTACCGGTAAGCCACGTTGTTCTAGGACGATGGCTACTTTGTCTGCTGCCTTGGAGCAGATCTCTGCAATCTCGAACCATCCGGTTATGGATCAATCATTGTCAAGCAATGAATGGTGCAGGAATTCTTTTTATGGGATCCCCGACGTTGTAAGACCTATCAGGTCAATACAAAGTCTTCCCAAGGGATCTCCTGAAGTCTTTGGAGGCATCATCCCAGCTTACGCTTCTTGGTTTTGTTCATCTGCAGCTTGGCAACGCTGACATATCGGCCTGCACAGTTCTGCGCAGTCCTTTCCAGGTGTAGTGTTGCTGTGGTTAGGTTCTGTGCGAGCTCTCGCCAGGATGGCATCAGCACCCATGGTACCATTCACTAGCTTCTTTCTGCATATGTTTTAGGTACGACGTTTTATCGTCCTTAACATAAGTGAAGACTATCCCCCTTGGGGAAAAGATTGCTCTTGTAGCCGTTGCTTTATCCTGA
>CAICTM010002949.1:0-10113 GCA_903772945.1 Seminavis robusta | reverse complement strand
CTTGCCCTTCTTGGACTTGGGTGGGAACTCCAGACCGGTGTGGTGTTGGCCTTGTTGTTGGACCGAAGTGGTTCCTGTCCTCGTCATCTGATAAGTCTCAACCTTTGGCTTGCTTGTGTTGAAGGTGGTCCTGAACAATCCTCCCAGCACCTGATGACAAAGGGGCTGCCAAGGGGGTAGCGCCGGCGCCGGCGTGGGCCCGGGTTTGTACATGGCATTGCCATGGAGTATCAGGATCAGAAGCATAACATCACTGTCATCCGAGGAGTCGAGTCATAAACGTGGGATTCTCGCTCCATGAGGGGGGAAGGTCAATCTCGTCGAGATGATGTTGCCATGGCTTCCATGATGCCACACGATCAATGGAATGGTTCTGGCGGTCAGAGTGTCAACGAAGTCGTCATCAAACACTCGAAGTCGCCCAGAGGGTCCAGTGGGAACTCCCATCATCGTAGAGGGTGTTGTCCTGCTGAAGGAACCAGTAATCCGCAGGGACAGAGTCAAGACAGGAGGGATCCCAGGCATGAGGGGTGGTGAGGTCCACATGGGGATACTACTGTCACTGAGCTCCTGGTCAGTAGGTGGCCGCAGGTGGACATAGGGTAGCCTGGACTGGATGGCCATGGGCACCTGAAACCATTGGGGGTCACAAAGTAAGGGTCGAGCCCGGTGACAGTCAGGGCCTTGTCATGGACACGGCACCCGAAATGCTCCAACTGACCTGGGGAGAGAATGGTTTTCCCATGGGACATGGCAGCACCCTGGTGTATCAGACCAATGATGGGGCCATGGTCTGTAAGGATGTAAGCAGCTGCCGTGGCAAGCTGGAGGTTCTGAACTGTATGGTCATCAATGCCACTGAGATCAATGAATTGACTGTAGCGGTGAATAACCCTGACATCCTTGCCAAGGATGCAGCAACTGGCTCCTCGGTCCATGAGGGCTCGCCACATGAGCGTGGACCAGGAATGTTTGGAAACAGTATAGATCACAGAACCGGGTGTGCTGGAATGCCATGGAGACGACCGGTCCAGCACAGTAACTGGTCGTTCCTTGCCAATAGCCGCGGAAGGTAGCCCTCCGAAGATAGGTGGCATGCTACCCTGCGAGCATGGGTGGTGCCTGGTTTCCTGGGGCTGGACCTGTTCAGCACATAAACAGATCGCCCCTTCAAAAATCCGGCTCGGGCTCAGGTTCAGGCCGACGTACAGGCATCTGACTAGAGGACCAGTAGGCCTGTAACTTGGTGTCAATGTCATCACCCGTGGCCTTGGCAAAGGCAGATGGTGGGGCAGAACCAGTATCAGGGCTGAACGAGACGGTGTAACCCTGTCGTTTGCCTGTGTTGTTTGACATCATTCGACAGACATCCCCAGGGTGTTTGTCATTTGCCTTTGCCTGGGGTGCCGAATGTGATGGGGAAGCTGCAGGTTTGCCAACTGAAGGTGTCGTATCTGCCTGGTTTACATCCAATGATGGTCCTGGTGTGTCCCCGACTGCAAGGTCAGCTTCACTGTGGGGGTCCATCGTGCTGTTGGCAACGTTGGCTTGGCGACCGGCGGGTGCTGGCGGCTGGGATGCCATCAGTACCTTCTTGTCGTGATCATCAAATTGATGCCAATTCTTCTTGCCCGTATTAGAAAGTTGGGTCCAATGTTGGTCTGGGAGCCGGACAGAGGGGTCCCTCATGGCCGCAAATGCTTGGAGATGAGTGTGGTCATCCGTTGGACTATCCATGCCATCAGGTTGCTCGACTTCACCCTCAGACTCGTCGATCATAGTCATGTTGGCTCTGCGGGATCTACCAGGGGGTAGAAGCTTGTGGTTGACATCAAACCTGGTAGCAGCGTTGGTCAGGACCTCCTTGTATTTCTCGTACGAGTAGGACATGTGGGCACCGTTACTGCACATGTTCTCCTGTTCCCTGGCGCTGATGTCATTGAGAACCTTGATGTCGATGAACGCCTGCTGTAGGAACAGTTTTTGGATACTATCACTGAGTTTATCCTGCGCGTTGGTCTTGGAGTCATTGTATCGTGTGAGAACCTCATCGTACTCCACTGCAGAACCCTTGGTTGTGGAGTACTTGACCCTGGTGAGCCAGTTGAGGGTCTCCACAGACTCCAGTGTACCTTCCACAGAGGTGTGGGCATCCTGGATCAATGCATGTAGAATATGAAAGCAGTCACAATCATGAAAATGTTCCTTGACTATCACCTTGCCCTTGGTTGTCTTGGTGATTTTCTGCAGGACCGCATAGAACCATTCGTTCATCCTACGGAGCTCAGAAGCGGACTCCTGGTCCAATGGCACATAATTGGAGTCAAAGAGAGCATAGAATCCCTGTGCCCTAGCCGTTGTTATAAACACGCTGTACCATTGGTCCAAGTCCTTGTTGGACTTGAGGGTGGGGTACGCATTGGCATCTGATTTAGCATGGAACAACTTGCATCTGGGATCGTCTCCTCCTCCACCTCCTCCAGGGCCAGCTGGAGGGTCACCACCACCATCGGGATCCCAAGGGTCTCCAGGGGGTCCTTCTCCTGGGGAACCACCATACCGGCCCTTTCTGCTAAAGCCTCTGTGGTTGCTACCACCACCATGGTACCCGGAGCCACCAGGGTCTCCAGGATCACCAAATCTGTCTGGAATCCTGCCTTGAGTTACCTTGTCCATGGGAGATGTCCCTTCTAGATTGGAGAAGAGGGATGGCTTGGACCTGGGCCTTACAATATCATTGTCTACCTGCTTGGATGGCTCCTCCATGGGCACGGTCTGGTATCCAGGTGAAGTGTAGGCTGTGGTGGGAGTGAGGCCTGTGGTGACTGGTGTGTGGGTAGGTGGCTGATCATGGTTGAAGAACCTATCCCTTACATCAGAGATGATCCACTCTCCTTGGTCAGTGAAGAATGAACCGTCAGGATACCTCCTGTTGACCCAATGTGCAGGGTTGGTTGGCACATTGGCAGGGAGTTCATCAGCACTCAATGCCCTATCATAGCGGACCCATACCTTCCGCATGTCAGGGTTGATGATCCACCTTCCTGAGTAGTGTGTTTCCTGCCTGTGGGGCAATGCCTCTGGAAAGATGAGATCTGGCTGTCTGTAGAACCGGTTGTTGTCTCCAGATCTATGGTACCGTTTGGGGTATTGGAAGATGGCTGTACTGCTAACAGGTTGAACAGGTTGGGCTGGCGCGTGGTTGGATGACACCGGTGGTATAGGGGTGTAAGGCAGGGAGAATGTTGAAGGTAGACTGCTGCCATGTGTTGGTGTTGGTTGGGTTGAAGTAGTCTTTGTAGTCTTATCCTCCTCCTTGAGGGCCCTCAAATGGTCAATGACTTCATCTCCACAAGGTGGGATGGCAACATCTATATCCACTTGGGGCTGAGGGGATGGACCAAGATGGTCCTCAACATCACTCATCAATCCTGAATCCAAACCAACTGGTTCTGAACTGCCTTGGGACTGTGCTATAGAACCATTGGTCCCTTCCACACCTTGTCTCATGGGCAGTAAACCATGGGGATGGTGATCCAATGAAGAGGATGCATTGGAAGGAATAGGACTGATCCCTCCAATACCCATGAGGCCAAGTTGCTTGTTGGTTTGGTCCATCAATGTGTGAACCAAGCCATGGATGGAGACACTAGACTGGTTGATGCCCTGTTGTTGTTGGGATAGCCTGGCCTCAAAAGCAGCCTGGCGTTCCTTGGTCTCATCCTTCTGTTGGTGCAATGCTTCCACCAGTTGTGCAAGCTGTTGGCTGATCATGGTGGTATCATGGTTGGCAAGGTTGGAGGATGCAACAGATGATTCACTTGGTTGATAGGATGGTGGGGGAACCACAGGTAGCCGGTGAACTGAAGGGGGATCCACTGGTGACTTGACAGGAGTGGATGGTGGTGGTTCACTGCTACTTGGTGGTGTTGCCAGTGGTGGTGGTAGTACCGGTGGTGTAGTTGTAGCCGGCGGTGTTGCCACATCCTGTGGTGGTGTCTGTTGCAGTTGCTGCTGCTGCAGCTGTTGCTGTTGGCGCTGCTGCTGCTGCTTCTTCCTCCTATTGCTTCTACTGGTACCCATGATGACTGCTGTGGTTGTGCTGGCTGAGTGTGGTGTAGAGGTGTTGAACAAGTACTGTCACGAAAAATCCAAATGGAGACTTGAAGCCGTGCACTGTTGGTAGATGGCAGAGGGGGTTGTTCCGTGCCTTCTACTATCCTTGGATGTCTTCGAAACAGTCAAACGGTGCTCTCGTGGTGTTGCGAGTTACTCTGGGTCGACACCTCGAATCAACACGTACCGGTATCTTCAATACGAATCTTCCAAGTTCGGAATTCCGAGGAAAATGTGAGGCTGGATCGATATCCTTGGATCGGCGCGCTTTCGGAACAGAACCCTCAAGGTACGGTACCGGTTTTGTGAGTACCGTGTGAGTACCGGTTCCTTTTTCCGCAGTACCTTACCGGAGGCACGACTGAGATAATACGTATCGAAAGTCGACAATGATGTACCTGTTGCCTTCCACTGTCGGCCATCGTAACAAAGACGATTAACTTGAAACTGGTTGGTGTATCGTCTCAAGCACCCTCAGGTTAGTAGGTGGACCTGTGGATAACTCCTCGAACCGACCACTCGCTGCTCCTCGCGTGATTCCTGTCGTGATTTCCTTGTTGGAGGAGATGTCAATGCCTTTCGACTCGACGGCCGCCGTAACCAAGGCGATTAACAAAGAACTGGTTGATGGACCTTCTGGAGCACCCTTAACTTGGTAGTTGCACCAGGTGGTTCCACTCCAATCGGTCGCAATTCCAGTTTTCGGTCGTTCGCCGCGTCGGCAGTCGCGATCGGCCGATGAGCAACTCCTCTCACTCTTTCTCCTTGATTTCTACACTGTATAGCCACTCCTTGTGCCTGCAATCTGCAACAATGTTAATCCGATGAGATCCAGTCAGGGTAGATGCACAAAAGGAGCTGTGGATGGAGAACTCTGCTTGGTGGAGATCCTCCTTCCACTGGCACTGAGGATGTGCCAGCCACAAAGCTGGCTGCCACTGTTATTCAATCTCCACAGCAATGATTGAACAACTTACTCTTTGCCTTGGCACAATCCACACAGGAAGGCTTCGACTGTGGGGAAACTAGTGCTACTAAGGCTGTATCTGGTCAACTATCCTTTCATTACTTCTTCTTCTTTAAACTATGCTAAAATCAACTGAACACAAAATCCTCGACAGCACTCAGCCATGCAGCTTTGGCTCTCTTGCATCTCATTTGGCTGGTGCTGGCAAGCTAACTTTCTATATTGGTCTTGGCTGAAGAACTGCATCATCCTTGGGTATATAGAGTTCCTCAGCTATTTCTGTATTGCCAGATGGCTGCACTGCTGACCCTACTGTTGGAGTATACAGATGTCACAGCGATTCTTCCACCTGGCTAAACCAGCACAGCTGCTTCGCACCACAATGGGAGTTCACGTGGATTTCCACTCATCGAGGAGGACCTGTCACCTACAAGACACTCTACGATGACCCAACACAAAATCCTCTGGGAGGAGACTTCACCACCGCCCAGAGCAGAACGACAAGGCTGATGCTACAATGGAGGGCGAACAACAACCCATCCACGTCCGCGGAATTGCATCAAGAAATGCTAGATGACTTTATGGCGCATATTGGTGGTGTGGCAGTCTTAGTACAAGACGGCAACACCCCTGGTGGAAGATTGCACATCCTTCATGGTTTCCTACGCCATCCAGGGGACCCAGGTGCCCCTCACTGGAAACGAAAAACTCTGCCAAACAATGAATTTGCTCTGTAGTTTCACTCTACAGAAAGCGCAGAGTGATCTGCCAGAGTTTTGGCTAAGTAATGAGTTCGAACCAGCCGCAGAATGTATGTGACCCAAGTTGGCATGACAGGGAGGGCAGGCGCATGATTCGATCCTTGCACAGACCAGGTATACTACTATCCATACATGTATACCTATATACAATTATAACCATAATTTAACGGTCCTGTGAGAGAAATTGTCACACTCACAAAGTGCACGAAAAGGAAATAATTAGGCCCTCATGGAAACAAAAAACGGACAAAGCCGCACGGACGAAAGACATATGTGTATGCACGAAAGAACGCACCAAAGAAGAACATATATCGCCTCACTATAGTTTTAGTTAACTATCAGGTCTATATATATATATATATCATCCACCTCAAATCTTCTTGGCAAGCTAGATATCTTTTGGCATGATGGTGATTCTTTTGACATGGAGGTTGCTAATTTTTTGTATTCGAGTCACGCAAACTACTGGTGCACTACTGCCTATTCGAAGCTGCTCAAAGCACTGCTATGCTAGTATTGCAGGAGGCTGAGGAATTTTACATTGTGGGGTTGTTATTCCAAGATGCATACATTTGTTCTATTTATGCCACACGAGTCACTATGTTTGCAAAAGGATATTCAGCTCACTAGGAGCATTAGTGATGAGCGTTCCTAAAGTCATTCACGATAGTGCCCTTCCAAATTATATTTGCTATAGCCATAGAATACAGTAATCGGCGAGTTTGCCATAGCTTAACGTAATAAGTTTCCTTTAATTTCAGCTTGAACTAACTGATTTTTGGGCTCATGATTCTAGTCACAAATGGGTAACTTATCGCATGATTAATATATTCCAATATGTATTTAAAACTTAAGTAAAGATATAGCTTAGCTGGATAAGTGCTCGGTAAAGTACTGGGTTCGAGTCCTGGTGTTTCATTGTTTTTGCTTTCACCAGGATCATGCAATCTGGTGGATCTTGAATCTGGAAGGAGCTCCGGGATTTGAGCTGCCAGATCCGTCCAGAGAGTCAAACAGTCCGTAGCTCCTGATGAAACAGGGGCTGCTGTATCCAAACGAAATATTGATTCCCATGCACGAAATATTGATTCCCATGCACTCGACATTTTCGTCAGTCAGTCTGCCAAAAATGAGGCTAGCACGGATCTGTTCACTCGAATATTGACTGCTCTCACTCGAAAGTTTCGAAATGCCAAAAATGAGGCTAGCATGGATTCGTCGACTTGAATATTGACTCTCACTCAACATTTTCGCAAGTCTGCCAAAAAGGAGGCTAGCATGGATCCGTTGACTCGAATATTGACTCCCACTCGAAATTTTTGCAAGTATGCCAAAAAAGAGGCTAGCATGGATCCGTCGACTCGAATATTGACTCCCTCTCGACAGTTTCGCAAGTCTGCCAAAATGGAGGCTAGCATCGATTAGTTGACTCGAATATGGAGGCTAGCAAGGCATCCATTGACCTGGTGTCGGTAGCTCCTACTGAGCAAGGATGTGATCTGCCAAAATCTAGGCCAGCAAAGAGCCTTCGGCTGTGTGTTGGTAGCTCCTACTGAGGATGGTTGTGGTCTGCCGAAATCCAAGCTAGCAGAGAGCGTTGCTACCGACGAAGGATGTGGTGTGCCGGAATCCAAGCTAGCAGAGAGCCTTTGGCTGTGCGCTGGTAGCTCCTACCGAGAGAGGGTTGTGGTCTGCCAAAATCCAAGCTAGCAGAGAGCCTTGTATCCGTTGACTTGGTATTTTGGTAGCTCCTACCGAAAACCAAAAAGGAGGCTAGCACGGATCCGTTGACTCCTGCTCCCACTCGAAATTTTCGCAGTAAGTCTGCCAAAAAGGAGGCTAGCACGGATCCGTTGACTCCTGCTCCCACTCGAAATTTTCGCAGTAAGTCTGCCAAAAAGGAGGCTAGCACGGATCCGTGGACACATGCTCCCACTCGAAAGTTGCGCAATAAGTCTGCCAAAAAGGAGGCTAGCATGGAACCACGTTGCTAGCAAGGCATCCATTGACCTGGTGTCGGTAGCTCGAATTGCATCGAGCTAGCAGAGAAGGTCAGTCAAGGTCAAGCACTTCCTAGGCTAGATAGAGTTTTGTCAGTTGGTAGCTCCTATGGTCTGCCAGAATAGGGGCTAGCAAGACACAATAAACCTTGACTGCTTCATAGTAACAGTCCAGTCGACTCGACACCAAACCAAGATCCAAGCAATGTATTGCCTTTTTGGTTTCGCAACAAGTCTGCCAAAAAGGAGGCCACTCGAAAGTTCTGCAAGTGCCGAAAATGAGGCTAGCATGGATCAGTTGACTGGAATAATGAATCCCACTCGAAATTTTCGCAACGAGTCCGCCAAAAAGGAGGCTAGCACGGATCCGTTGAGCCTGAGCCCATCATTGAATCTGCCGGAATCCAAGCTAGCAGAGACGGTCAGTTTTGTCAGTTGGTAGCTCCTATGGTCTGCCAGATTAGGGGCTAGCAAGACACAATAAACCTTGTCAACTCGACACCAAACCAAGATCCAAGCAATGTCTCGCCTTTCTGGCTTTGCCAATGGGATCCCACCAAGACCTATTCAAACTCGTTACTCTATAAGCCCTCGAGCACCAAGGTTCCTTTATGTGGAGCACCCACTTTTCCAAGCGGGACCGAAACCAAGTGGAGCCCCGCCACTGGATCTGTCACTACAAAACACAGATTACTAACCAAACCAACAAAAGCATAAACTAATATCATCTCTGTATCGAGCTCATCAAGACAAGCACTATTGTGCTTGGAAGTAAGTCAATCAGAGCTATATTCAAAAAGTTACATCCCCACAAACATCCCTACAAGTCATCGCGCGAATCAGTGATTGCCATTCCAGAGAATTCCAGTCATCCCACGTATACCCTGGTACTGTTTCTACAGAGGAGTCATTATCCAAAACGCCAATCACCCAACAACCAAATCACAAACAACAACAGGAAAATTCGAAGATATCGAGTTGTCTTGTTTCGCCCATCGAGACGCTGTTTGCCACTCCAAGAAATAGTCCCCGATCTAACTCCTGTCCATAGGAATAGAATAGGAACTGCATCTGTCAGTCGCAACGAGCATCCTAGCAGGCATTCCAAGACGAACGACCGAATCGGAAGACAAGGAATTCATTCTGTTTGCTCAGAAGAAATCGAGCTGATAATCCTTTGCTCAGCCATTGCAAATTACTTTCTGCTCAGTACATTCTCGACAACAAGAACACCGGCCTAGTCCATCCCCACGCGAAGCCAGCCAACCATCCGAGTCGTACACGTACCTCTATCGGCCGATCGATCGAACTACTGACTGATTCCGATAGAAGCACCTTTCGATTTCCCGATTGCCAAGCAAGAACTCAGTATCTACACTACTCACCACACACAGTGAATCGGTAGAAACTATCTTCCTGCTACGCAACAAGGATATTCGGTGAACTCGAGTTGCAAGAACAAGAATTTGGCGCCATCCCTCATTGCAGAGTACCACCACGGGCAGGCAACAACATCTCATTCTTCCAACGACCAATCACGACTACTACACAGTACCTCCTATACGATCGTACACAAGAATCAACACACGCAGTACAGAAGCACCAGCTCTCCCTCATTCAAAACAGTGAAGATCGGGCAAGCAAATACTTCTCCACTGTGTACACGAATTCTCTCGGCAAAATCCACTCGAACCAACCTATCTCCACAACCAGACGGAGTTAGAAGGATCCAAGGACACACACAGCAAGCTCTCAACCAGCTCTATCCAACAGGAACATTGAACGCTAGCTAGCACTGACTTCAAACTCTCTAGCCAACAGGAAACATCTCGCAAGAACCCTTGCCTACAAGAAATTCCCTTGCCCACAAGATATTTCACAAGATGGCATCCAAGCAGCAAGCATCTATGGATGACTACCTCTCTTCCTCCCAAGCCTCCGACGGGAAGTTCAGGAGCAAACAAAAAGACAAGAACAAGAAGAAGGCAGCAACCAAGACCAACAAGAAGACATCCAACAGTGCAAAGAACAACAAACCACCCAAAATCCCCAATCAGGACATCAACTCCAAGCCCCCAGAAGATATCCCCATTGAAAACATGAGTGTTGCATCCAGCCTCTCACCACAACCAACTCCTACAGACCACCACAACAGCAAAAAGAAGTACCCCGGAGCAACCCTAGAAACAACAGTGCGCAAACAAAGGAAAAGAACAGCCCAAAGCGCACCACCAAGGCAACCAAGAAACCCCAAGACACCAAAAGACAC
>CAICTM010002948.1:0-10122 GCA_903772945.1 Seminavis robusta | reverse complement strand
GAATACCTGGATTGACAAGAAGTTTAGCAGTGAGAATCGGAGGAAGCCGTTGCCTATCTTTTACCTGGATCGACTGGGCAAGAAGGCCTTCTTGTTGACCAGCGACTGTAAGAAAGGCCAAGGGTAAGTTCTCGCTACTCGATCGGGTAACCTTTGGTTGTCTAATTGCCCAGTGCACCTGACCAATCTGAACCGTTGTTCTTCTCTTCTTTACAGTGATCAAGGAAAGGCCCGCCGCATGGGTTGCCCATTGGAAAGATGCTATCACGGCAATCATAGAACGAGCAACGCAACTTCGTCGTGAACCAGAGTACATCAAGACCGAGACTTTTGTGCTGCACATGGACTCGACAAGATGCCAACTCCGGAACAGCTCAAAGCTGTGGTGATGCGGGAGGTTCCTCTTGAGACCTTCCCAAGATGCCATGCACAAGAAAGGCAGCGCGTGAGGAAATCAAGTGCATTCTTCCCTTTAACGGAGAAGCTTTTTCCATGTGGTGCTGGTGCATCCAGCTGGTTTAGGAGTCAATCCGCCACAACCAGTTGATTAGTTGGCAAGTGGAAGGGAAAGCTGGTTCCTCCCGGATCTGAGGCAATGACCCTCCTCATCTACGAGAACTCCTACACCAGATGGAACCTCTGCTTCCAGCCTGGGAACAATGACTGTGGCAGAAAGAAATGGACTGCCCCCAAGAGCAGCAAGGACTCGGAGACAAAAAAGTTTGCTACCAAGTACTCAAACTCCAAGGTGGGCAATGCCAAGTATGGAGGTTGGTCCAATGCAGGCCAAAGGCGCCACAATGATCTCAAGCTTGAGGTTCAGGAAGCCCGTGCCAAGCCCAATGCCCAAGATGCAGAACAACAAATGCTAAAATGGATGTTGAAATATTGTGGAAAGGAATACCACGAGCCTGATCCGGATGCCGTGAACAAGAAAAAGAAGAAGGGCAAGCGTTCCTACGATGATCTGGTGGACTGTGACTAGGGTCCTTCCAGGTTGTCAATTGGCAGCCAAAGCCCCATTGAATGGGAAGCCCTTGACCGCCTTTTGATTCCCCTTGGTGCTTTTTGGTAGGGCTTTTGTGAGAAATTTGTTGCCCAGTTCTCTCTGTTCGGAAGCCTTCCGGTGCTTTTTCGGTACCCATTGCCTCCCTTTCCTTTTGCTGATCTTGTTAATTTGGTCGGTGGTGGTTGCCCATCTGGTAGCCTTTTTCACCCCTTTCACCATGAGGATCTTTTACGGTGATCCTCTTTTTTGGTGACTCAGTACTGCTCTATTTGGATTAGCGTTAACAATCTAGCCTTTTGATATTCCCACTCTTATCCTAGTCTTATCTCGTTTTAGCTGGTTTTAGTTGAAACTTGGCCACGTGCAGGTCCCGTTTTGGTAGGTAACGCCTCTGCGATTAATAGCCCCTCTGTGCAGGATCTATTGTTGTTGGGAATGCATTCTTCATGTTCTGACCATCCAAAAACGGATGGCGATGTGACTTCTTTTTAGTAGACAATGACTTAACGGTTGGATACACCAATGGGCACAAAGGGTAACATACCACGTACTGAAGTTGTTTCCCCTGCCAGTAGTAGATTGTAAAGTACGTCACTTCCCAACCTGGAGCACCGGTTGCCTAATTGGAACCTTGGACTTGGTTCGGAAGGAGAGGTTGGGATGTGCTTCCCAAACGAGACCTGAGGTCTCGTTTTCAGAATTACCTACAATTGCGCTTCTTAGATGTACTGCGATGGGAGACTCTGTCCCTGTTTCATCCCTTGAAAGAGTACTCCCGTTTCCTCACGTGGAAGTCACCTTTGGTATTCTCTTGCCCAGGATCCAAACATGCGCACCCCCAGGGCACACGCTGGTCTGCCACAACCATCTTCGTATTTAGCAAAAGCAACGTAGTTTTGAAATGTATTAGAACTGGAGTTGAAAGTTTTCGACCAAGGATAGAAACAGTCGTGCTTCTTTTTGTGATGGTGATTGTTGCGGAGTCTAACAGATTGTGAATCCCATGGAATGTCCATGCTCCCGTTGAAAGAGAAATGTCATCGTAGATCGTCTTGTTGAGTTGAGGCTTTTCGACAATACCGGTAGAAAGAGTCGTGTTTTCTTTCCACGCTGTTTCTTTTTGTGCTTTTGATTGTTTCGGAGTCCACATGCGACACACCCAACTTCCACGCTCCAGTATTTAAAAAAAGAAACGCCCCTTACTGACATCGTTTGTCATTGGGTGGCAGTGGTCGAGATCACAGTCTCTTTGTAGCCACAAAATCAAATCGAAAAAGCCTAGATAGCACCCTTTTTGATCCACAGAGAGACAAAAAACAATCGACCATGGACCAAAACAAAACGCCAATGATTCATTACCTCCTGATTTTTCTGGGAGTCGAGCCCCACACTGTCAGACTGATGCGTGATGTTTTTGGTGTTGTGGACATCAATCACCTTGGCCTTTTCCTATGCGAGTTTTTTAATGAATCACCTTATGGTATCAATGCATCCAACTATGAGTTGTCAGTCGCCGTCATCTTTGGACATGACTACTGCTTGGTAAAGAAACTTGTCTATTTCTTTTTGCACTTCACTGGGTTCGCAGCAACGTTGGAGGCGCTCAATTGCAATTGTGGCGAAAGAGCTCTCTCTTTCTACCTTGGTTACTTGCATGGCTCCCAAGTCAATGGCGACACTAATGCTTTCCAGCTATACGTGGAGTCCTTCACTAACCAAAACCCACTCCCCGATGATCACCAGAATCACGAGGTGAACCCTTCCCTTGTTCCCCTACTTCCCGTGGGAGATGCTCATTATCACGCGGATGCACTCGAGACTACTTTCGCTATCAAGCATGTAATCAGCACGACTGTTTATATCTTGGGTGACGTGCAAGTCTTTTGGACTGGGAGATTGAATGTGTACAACGCGTTGGATTTGGACGACGTTGTTCATGAAGTTAACCTTGCAGCCGAAGAACGTAGCTAAAATCGTATGTCTCCCGGATCTCCCTGAAACTTACTTGACCATCTGTTGGGTAGGTAGATAAAATGCCCCTATAGTTCAGTTTCAGTGTCTTCTGTAAGTGTAGATTCGTGGCTGTCTTCAAAAGTTCTGGAGTTCAACTAGTTGGATTGGAATCAATGTAAGGAAACACAAGCTCTCGTTATCTACTTCTTGGCCCCACCTAGAGAAAGTGCCCGGTCCCAGTATATCCCCTTGTACTTGCTCCCCTCCATGACATTGCTGCACACTCGATCTAGGGACTCCCTTGTAATGTCAAGCACGAAGGGTAGATTGGAATCGAATATGTAGCTGCCTACGAAGCTGACATCATGGTTCACTCCTACTGTGCTCATCTTGCCGTTCTTCCCAATGTGGCGGGCTTTGATGACAGCAACAACTGGCAGCTCCAGTGGATTATCCTACCTCAGTGGGTTGAACCTCTCTCTGTGTTTTTGTCTCATCTGCACTCTGCCGTAGCTCTCTTCTTTGGCTTTGAAAGTCTTCATCACGGCGTCCAGGAAGACCTTCATCTGTCGCTGCCTCTGACCGAGGCATGGAGTCTTGGAGTAAAGTGAGAGTATTTCCTCTGCCTCCTTAGAAAACCCAACATGGCAAAGGGCGCTCGTGAAGGAGCTTACAAGACACATCCCATCGTTGTTGGTTTGATTCTGGTAGTGAACAGGAGGACTTGAATTTGTCTGGGGACGCCAATAAATAATGCGACCCCTCGATCCCACAGGCAAGTGGCATCGTACTCCTGTTTTTTTGACATTATCAAGTGTATCTCTCGGTATGTGTTGTTTTGCCCAGTTCATGGACACCGTCGTACCAGCGCCACTGCAGTCCATTACTGTGATTTGTCCGTCTATGAACTCAATTGAGTCGAATTGTGTTGTATTGAGTTTTTCTTCAGATCATACTTCTGCACTGAAGCCCACCCACCGACTCGGTACCTTTCGTCCAAATAGGCAGTGTGGGTGAGAATTGATCTCACGTACTTGTCCTATAGATCTGTTTCGAGTATTGTCGAGTTGGCACACCATATCCTTCCGTGCCAACCGTCACCCTCGACTCTGCGAAATTCCTGTACAAGCTCAGGATGCTGGAGTGCTTGCTCAACAAGTACAAGCCGCTCAATGTTATTGATACACCACCACTTGTCGCTGATCAAGCGTCTTATTTCTGCGGACTCGTTCTCTGTCTGGGAATCTCCAAGCTTGTTCCGGAGAGCACTCAACTCTCTCTCAAGAAATGTTAGATTTAGAGTTGGATGAGACTTTTGATATTCGGCAAGACTGCCAAGATTCTTTGCGATGAGCTCTCGAAGGGGTGGCGGAGGAACTTTGTCTCTTGATGGATCGCTGACTACTCTTGCTTGATAAACGACAACATCTGGGACAGTGGTGTCGTCCTCGGTAACTGCTGTTTTGCTGTCTTGATGGACGCTTATGTGCAGGCCCTCTAAGCGCGATGCCACATTGGGGACTGAAAAGGGGGCAGTGTCTTCTGTAAGTGTCGAGTCGTCATCGGTTCCGGATCTGGACTTGTTCCATTGGCAGTGTGTTCCTGCGTCTTGCAGCTCCTCTGTGTTCTCGATTAGTACCGGGGGGTGATCCATCTTTGGGCACGCACCAAGCAAAAGCGACAGAGTCGAGGTCCTTGTTGGAGGGGAATCTGTGTCCCTTCCCGCGAACCCACAGTCCTGCACACTATCCGAAGCGACAGAGTCGAGGTCCTTGTTGGAGGGGAATCTATGTCCCTTCCCGCGAACCCACAGTCCTGCACCCCGCTGCCTGGAGTCTGTTGTTGATTATTTCCGTCCACCTTGGATGGAGCCGCTGATTTTGGCCGATATCAATGTTGGGTTTGTCTAGGGTTTGTCTAGACTCGACAAAATTATGATGGTTGTGGCCTTGATTTAGTAAGGATAATGCGATCGAGGGCATGGCATCTTACTTCCTAGTTACACAACACAAAAGGATCTGTGTAACTATAAAAGTCGTCTGTGTAACTGTAAAGTCATCTGTAATTAGACAAAGCGACAGGATCTGTAATTAGACAATTAGACAAACCAGGTTCTTGGTGACCGGCAGCTTAAGTATCTTAAGTCACAGGGAGAACACCTGGTGTAATTACCTTATCTTGCGGAAACATTTGGTGTATCTACCCATGCAGCTATTAGATCACCGCAGATATGGCAGTGCTCACTTTTTGCAACATGGCTAGGTGAGGAACCCTTTATGTGCACGTATGTTTGATTGATCCAGACTCTGCTCCATTTACCATTTGTTTTCTGTCACAGAACAAAACAGACCGCTCACAAAAGTACTGGGGGCAAAGCTCGAAGAAAGCAGCCGAGCACAAAAGCGGCAAGGCAAAGTGGATGAACTGTCGCTGGTGTCAAGAAGCCCCACAGATACCGCCCCGGTACTGTGGCCTTGAGAGAGATTCGTAAGTTTCAGAAAAGCACCGACCTCCTCATCAAGAAGCTGCCGTTCCAGCGTCTGGTGCGGGAGATATCCCAAGATTACAAGTCAGATCTTCGTTTCCAGTCCACTGCGGTCATGGCCTTGCAGGAGGCCTCTGAAGCCTACCTAGTTGGCCTGTTCGAAGACACGAACATATGTGCTATTCACGCGAAGCGTGTGACAATCATGCCCAAAGATATTCAACTCGCAAGAAGGATCCGCGGGGAAAGGAACTGAACTGATCTGACGGCCGAAATAGATTCGGGTCAGTAGTTAGAACCATCTCTGGAATCAGACTGGGACTGGATTTTTGTCATGTTGTAGATAGCAAAAACGCTCCAGATTGAGTTGCCATGCTCGTCCCTCCACTGTTGTGCACTTCTGCTTCCAATGACAACTATACCATTTGGCATTCCGAACAATGGAAGGTAGAGACAATGGAATGGAGCTAGAGGACCTGTTGCACGAAAACCTGATGATATGGCAGTCCCTGCTGCGAATAACAGGAACAGATGGGATATCAGGCGACATTCTTTCCCTCAACGAGGAACACAACGAGACTTACCACTGGTACAGATTTGAGCAGATCGAAACTGACAGGAAGATTAAGCTTGTTCGAGCCATCAATAGATTTCTTATCGAGGCGTCCAGTATCTCTCTTTCGGGTGGACTGCCCATTGGAGAAGCCTGCTGGGTGGCATTTTACTCTTGCACAGAAGGATACCCCTTCCACATCGGAGGCAATCCTGGAGTTCATGAGGATGCTTTGCATCTTCTAATGTGCCCCCGATATTCAAGCTGTACCAGAGAACCATACGAGGCCATCCTTGCCCACCAGTTCATGACAAGACACACAGTGCACATCACCAGACTGAAAGAGGAGGAATCAGTTGTGGCAGATCACTGGGAATGAAAAACTCTGCAGAAACGCCCTTTTTGGGTCCGCAGAAAACACTTTTTTCCTGAAGCAGGCTGGCGTGCACTCTGCAGAAGCCCTCAAACTCTGCAGTTCCAAAAGCCGGCATGGCTTTTTCTGCCGAGAGTTTTTTTTCTGCCGGGAGATTTTTTTTCTGCCGGGAGGGTGTTTTTCTCTGGCAGATGACTTTTTTTCTGCCAAAAGCACCTGAAAACTGCACAGAATGGCTCGCAGAGTCGATTCATTGTTTGGCAGAAGAATTTTCTGGAGCAATTATCGTTTGCAGTTTGACATTTGCTTAGAGATGGATACCAGGCAGGCGTGACGAAACCACCAGCAGTTTTTTTTTTGAAATCTCAACGCTGCCATGACATCATCTACATTTTATGCCACAGCACACTTTGGACCTAAGCCCTAACGTCTCTCCTGCAAAATTAGAACCCCCATTAACCATCTCATTAACCCAGACTCTATTACGAGACCCCATTATGATGTCGAGGAAGACATTATCTCACACTCTAAATCCTATCTCATTATTCCATGCTAATATATTCAACGGCATAAGCCTGCTTTGAACACTCTAATTTTTTCACAGTAAACGATGGGCATCCCCTGCACGACAACCTAATGCCACACAGGTTCCACCCAAGGATGGCAACGGCAAGCTACTCAGACAACAAGTGCCCAGAGCCCACCGTACGCCACAGATCCAACTACGAGCTTTTTAACTGCAACAACTTTAATATACGCTATTGGAGCTGGAATTACCGCGGCTGCTGGCACCAGTCCGTGGGGCCGGCTAACCCTGTGGCGGCGGCTGGGCCACCCTCGGGGGTAGACCTCTTCCAGCGACGGGGTGGGACCTGGAATGGGTGGCGGGGTCCCGGTACCCTTGGGTGGACTGCCGGCCGACGGTGTGGGCGGAAGGCGCCGCCCGACTCTGGGGTCCCCGTCGGGTGGCGAGCTCGGGAGGAGCCGGGGCCGGCGTCCACAGGACAGATCGGGACCCAGGGCCGGCTCCGGGTGGCGCCGGGGAGCTCTGTGGGGCGAGTCGTGGGAGGTACGGCAGGATGGGGTCGGGTGGGACACCCAGGGGAGCACACCAGGAGGGTGGCGGAGACGGCGGGGACCTCCGGCTGCGAACGACAGTGGGAGACGGCGAAGTGTGTATCCGCCGGCGGTGCATGCCCGGCCAGGGACCAACCAGTCGTCAATCGGGCGTCAACCGGGATGGGGAGGGGACAGGGAGGCTCGGTGGTGCCTCCCAACAGGGAACTGGGAGCAATGTTGGGGGTGGAGCTGCTGGTCCTCGCCGCAGAGGGCGCCCCCCGCCACCCAAGGGGGTGGGAACCGCAGAGTCGGACGGCGGACTCCCAGCGGGCCATCACCCCTCTGTAAATGCAAGCTTCCGTCAGGATTGCAGGTAAATAGATTTCCCGCGCCCCTTGTCTCCACTCACCATTACTTTCGGCGGTATGGTCTGACCACATCGTCCCACTTTTTGAGTTTCAGGGACGGCGACCTTGCGGCCGCCGTCCCACTCGGCAGGTTAAAATTCAGATATTCAAATATTAGTTTTGTTTGGTTTTAGCAGCACCGTATCTCACGCCTGACGGCACTGCTCTTGCGGGCAGGACGTTGAACCAGCAACCGCGAGCCCGAAGGCGGGGTTAATATGGTTGAGGGCTCTCGCAGTCCCTACGATTCGCAGGATAGCATAATTTAAATACTTTGTGACGAAACGAACTCGCCCCTGGACTTTGCAGAATTAATTCCCGCTAGCCCTGTGTGTGGACCTCGCGATCCACACCGTTGGGCTTGTAGCCTTCAGAGTGAACCTCGTCGGGCAATCCGCGCCAACGGCCTAGCAATCTACCCTTGGACTCCCAATTGCGACTTTGCTCTCTGCGGTGGACACTCGTACAGATAACTTGGTGGGCTCTACTAGCGCCGTATTTCTCCTAAATCTCTGCGTGTGATTCTGGTGAGGTCCAGCCACTGTGGTCCTCGTGTCCAGCGCCGACCAACTTCCACAGGCTCTGCAGCCCGTAGTAATCAGCAGCGCCCCCGCCTCAAGAACTTCATCACCATACAAAACTCCCCAAGCAGCCACACACTCGTCGGCTCATCTCTGCAACTCCAACAACCTGCGGTGAAAAACCCAGCAGCGCCCGCAAAAAGCTTCACTCGTGAATATTCTGCCTCGAACGCCGGTGTGGTCCCTCAGCGCCACCGTCCAGCTCTGACGAACCAACAAGGCCCGCGACCTGCGACAGCAGCGCCCCCGCCTTTGGTTGGGGAAGTCGCGTACAGACTTGCCCTCCAATTGATCCTCGATAAGGGATTTAAATTGTTCTCATTCCAATTGCCAGACCTATAAAGGCCCGGCATTGTTATTTATTGTCACTACCTCCCTGTGTCAGGATTGGGTAATTTACGCGCCTGCTGCCTTCCTTGGATGTGGTAGCCGTCTCTCAGGCTCCCTCTCCGGAATCAAACCCTAATTTCCCGTTACCCGTTAAAGCCATGGTAGGCCAATACCCTACCATCCAAAGCTGATAGGGCAGAAACTTGAATGATCCATCGCCGGCCGAAGCCATGGGATCCGCAAGCTTATTATAATTCACCACATCACCCCGAATGGGTTGGTTTCCATCTAACAAATACTACCCCAGAAGGGCATTGACGCATGTATTAGCTCTAGGATTACTACGGTTATCCAAGTATTAAGGGACTATCAAATAAATTTTAACTGATATAATGAGCCGGTCGCAGTTTCAAAGTAAGATATTTATAATTAGACATGCATGGCTTAATATTTGAGACGAGCGTATGACTAATACTGGCAGAATCAACCAGGTTGCTAAACCATTATTTCGCAACTCCCCGGCAACTCCCCGAAGGTTCGCCACCAGCAGCATCGCTGCGGCTTGAGGAAGCTCGTACAGCCCGGTCAACCACAACCAAGGTACACTCCTGCAGCACCGCTCCCCTGGATTCTACGACTCGCAAAGGTAGTATACCGGCCACTCAATCAGCGTCGCTGCTAGCTGCGATTGACAACAAGTTGTCGCACGTCGTCGCTGCACCTTCTGCCTGCAAACGCAATTGGCCTTCTTTCCCTCTCTAGCTGCTCGTCGGATTCACCAGGTGCGTTGCACGTTAGTTGCTTCACCCAGATATGTGATACGAACTCCCCTGTCCTCTCCCCAGCTGCGCTCCCACTAGTAGGATTCGGCATGGCAGTTCCGTCGCCTCAGCACCGCAATCGGTCCCTTGGTCTCGTCACCACACTGCGGTCGCCAGTGTTTTGCATCCCCCAGCACTTCCGCTGCCACAGCCCTTCCCTTCCGTCGAAGGCTAACGATTGCTCGCTCACCCCAACTTCCACTGTCAGTTCGTCAAATAAACGGTTCTACCACACAACCTAGCTTCCTCGGTGACGCACTGTTCACTTGCAGGTTGGTATCTGGACCAGGGCGTCCTCCGCGGACGGAAGTGGCGTCGCAATATTTCAGCTTTGTTCTCTCACCCTCGCCTTTCGTCGACCTCGGGGTTGTACTCAGTTTGCTTCGCTCCCAGTGTGCGACAGCAACACGTTGCGATCCGTTGCTTTGCAGTT
The DNA here is from genome assembly GCA_903772945.1 of Seminavis robusta. NCBI lineage: Eukaryota > Bacillariophyta > Bacillariophyceae > Naviculales > Naviculaceae > Seminavis > Seminavis robusta. The sequence goes on along the minus strand of CAICTM010002948.1, from coordinate 118 downwards.
TGGTAGTCGGACCAGGGCACCTTCCGGTGACAGAAGTGGCCTCGCTTTTTTCGGCCTTGGTCTCTCACCCTCGCCTTTCGACAACCTCGGGGTGGTACTCAGTTGGCATCGCTCACGC
>CAICTM010002947.1:0-10133 GCA_903772945.1 Seminavis robusta | reverse complement strand
GAATCGATTCGAATAATTAAAACCAACTCACCTGTTGACGGCCGAGCATGGACTTCTCTCCTGAATACCATAGAAATACAATGAGGGAACAGAAGTCAGCGCTGTAACCTTCAATAACACTCTTGATACCTCGAATCCATTCGATGGACGGCCGATTGGATAAACACTCACCATTGTTGTCGCCAAGCTGGATTTCTCTCCTTTTTACCATAGAATACAATGAGGAAGAAGTCAGTGCTGCGCCTTCAAAATAACACACTTGATAATAGACTTCCTTATCGTAAAAGTAGAGGTATCGTACCAGTAGCGATCGCCCTCTCCACCATTTTTTCATGTTGTTGTCGCCGTTATTGTGATGTGGTGGCAGGAAGATGCAAGCCAAAGAATGGTGAGCGGCCTGTTTCGGGAATATCTTTTTGAATTTTTTAGTGTGGAAAAGCAGTACTCTCCAATGCAACTTCCATGCACAGTTTTCCGGTACCAGTACCATACTCTTTTCAGGACCAACAAGCACCTGAATCTTAGGTGCATCCAAAATCGTTGACTAAAAAATAGAATTGATATCCACCTTTCTCTTGTTGGAGGAACATACCTGACACCTCTTTACTATTGACTCGTGTATTAATCATCTAGTCCGGTTCGCATGTAAATTGATCATGCAAGGTAACCAAGGGAGTTTTAGGTCTAAAGTGTTGCGGGGGTCCTTATATCCAATTCAATCACAAGAATTGCTATGCACCACCAGAAAATCCTCATTTTGCTTTAAGCTTAATCTAAAACCAAATTACTCCCCAATAAGCTGCAGTATTACTGGTCGCACCTTTGTTATCCAAGCCTCACTCAACCGGTCGTCTCCGGTGCAATTCGAAAGCCATCCCTCATTATTCTATGGACCGTGGGATGGCAGTCAGTTCTCGGCCCATGAGGCCAAGTTGGTGCAATTTGAAAACAATGGTATGTCTCCGTCGTCTGCAGTTGAGCACGAAAACAAAACTCATATCTATTTGTTGTTTTCTCTGCTGTACGCTGACGGCCGATGAATTACCATTGTCAGTCCTTTTCGACGACGCTCCGGATAACAGCAAGAGGAGAGGCTACCGCTAACAAGAGGAGAGGCTACCGCTACGGAGGAGTCTGTTAACGGAGGAGGAGGCTCTGTTAACTCCAGCCCTACCAACAGCATGCAAACGTCGTCGAGTCATTGAAATGCAACAAGAGGAGGAGGCTACACGCACGACAACTCGAAACGCACAGAGGAGAGTGGATCCTACTACCGGATTCATCCCTCCAGTGTATTCTAGTGTTGGTGGTGATTCCTGTGTCAGTACCCATTTTCCTGTATGCACCAGGTCAGTTTCGAGGATTTGGCTAAGTCAACGACGACTTGGTGGTTTGGTACCATAAGATAGATTAACTAGCTAGAACATCGATTACCAACCAGATATTGACCTTACTAGTATAAGCAATAGGCCATGATTCCAGCTCTCTTCTTTCCTTGATATCCTACCCTGGCCCCACAGAACTGGACCAGAAGGTCCATATTTTGACCTTCCTCAAGATCTTGTGTAAGATGAGACCAAGTCTCCAGCATTTTTTGACCTACTGCTGTTTGCCCCTGATCTTGACCAAAGGTCATATCAGGCCTCTTAGACGAGCACTGATCTCATCTTCAGAAGCTTCGACAAGGGAGAAAGTTATGGCAGGATGACAAGAGCAAAGACAAAAGGGATGATCTTCTTTTTCGAGCTCCATCTCCAGCACAGCCCCAGGTTTCACACAGGGAGATTCCGGACCGTCTACCATTGCTTCAGACACAACAATTGCCTTCATCTTGGACAAGGGAGCCTCTCATCGTCAGCACTCCCACCACAGATGTTCCCATCGAGGCAATCCCTGTCGCTGCCCCCCGTCGGAATCCCAGTAGGACAGCTCACAACAAGAAGCCTGAGACTCTGAACATGGACCCAAAACTAAAGACTTATGCACGCCCTTCATCCCTGCTCAGTTGTGCCTTAGCTATGACCTTTGGAATCACTCCAATTTCAGGGCACATGCTGCAAGCTCAGGTAACTGGATATTCACCCTTGACCAACACCCAGGAATCGTTTCATCCTGGCATTCTTCAAAGCCCACTGGCTCTCAAGGCCAAAACTTCCAGAGACCCTGATCTCCCATCTCTGAAGGAATCTCTGATGGGACCACATGCGGACCACTTCTGGGCAGCAATGGACAAAGAAATTGCCAGCCTTGAAGGCAAAGGGACTTGGCACATCGTACAACGTTCTTCAATGCCCTCACACCTCAAGGCAGTTCCTGGAACATGGGTACAACGAATCAAGAGGTTACCAGATGGCCAATTGAATAAGTTCAAATCTAGATGGTGCTGCAGAGGAGACCTTCAGTCCTACGAAGGCACCGCATACTCTCCACTCGTTGGTTGGCCCACTGTTAGAGCCGGTCTTCTTCTTGCAGCTGCACATGGATGGGAATCGAGACAAGTTGATTTTACTCTTGCTTTCTGTCAGAGTCCCCAGCCTGCCGACCAGCCATTGTACATGGAATTGCCTCAGTACTATAGACCAAAAGATTATGAAGGACAGGACTGTGTTTTGAAACTTGACAAGTCCATCTGTGGGCAGACTGATTCACCCAAATTATTCTATGAGCATCTGTGTCGTGAGATGGTCCAACTTGGTTTCGAAACCTCAGCAGCAGACCCTTGTTTATTTATTCATAAGGAGCATCAACTCATGGTATTAAATTATTGTGATGACCAAATCTGGCTCAGTCCGGACAATGATCTAATTGAGTCCTATGTTGGGCAGCTCCAGAAGCTTGGATATGACCTCGCCATGGAAGAAAAGGGAGACATTTTTCGGTTCCTTGGTATCAACTTTGAAAGACAGGGAGACAACGTGGAATTGACTCAAAAGGGGCTTATCAACAAGGTTATTGGATACACTGGAATGTCTGAAGCTAGCTCTAAGCCTTCCCCTGCTGCCACCGATCCTCTTGGCGCTGACAAACTTGGTGCCCCGTTTGATGAAGCATGGAGCTATCCAGCTGCAGTTGGGATGCTGCTCTACATTGCATCCAACACTCGCCCAGACATCACTTTTAGTGTACACCAGGTGGCAAGATTCAGCCACAACCCTAAGCACTCACACGCTCAAGCCATCAAACGTATCGTTCGATATTTAATTGGCACAAGTGACAAAGGCATTTGTTTCAGCCCTAAGCTTTATCAAGGGCTCGACTGTTGGGTAGACGCTGACTTCGCAGGGTTGTATGGATATGAGGATGATCAGGATCCTGTTTCGGTCAAGTCTCGCACTGGTTTTGTCTTGACTTTGTTTGGATGCCCAGTCATTTGGTCCAGCAAACTGCAGACTGACATTACTCTGAGCTCCACTGCTGCTGAATATGTTGCCTTCAGCATGTCCATGAGGGAGTTGCTTCCTATGCGAGCCCTGCTCAAGGAAATTGGTACCAAATTGTGTATGCCCGTAATTATTGACAGTCTCGTGCGTTCTACAGTGTTCGAAGACAACCAAGGTTGCCTGTCTCTTGTGAATGTTCTCAAGATGTCAGCACGCAACAAGTATTTGGCATTGAAGTATCACTTCTTTAGGTCGAACATTGGGGAGTCGAAAGGTATCATGGCCAAGTACATTCCGACTCTGGAACAACGGGCCGACATCTTCACTAAGGGTCTGCCCGCTCCACAGTTTGCGGTCATTCGGAAGCTCCTCATGGGATGGTAATCTACCTCAGCACGTTGCTGGGGACTCTCTCATGTCGTTTCTTGCTACAGCTTCATTTCAGCTGTAAGGGAGTGCGACGGGATACAGCTTACAATTCAGCTTCACAAATTGCAGGCTTATTCTAGAATATAATCAATAACTGCTCACTTATTTGGAAATACAAACTTTACATCTCTTAGATCCCTAGACTAGTCAATGCACAATGGTATTGTCGCAAGAGTGAGAAGAGAGATCTTCATATTGCAGAGTAAGTTTGTTCAGTTGTTTTGTTTAGCTTTTTAGAATCAAATATTGTGAGACGATTCGGTACTTGCAAATGTCGCTGCAGAATTGGTGGAGCCACAGTGTGTCCTGTACAGTGGTGTGCTCGTGGGATGGAGCATGCAGTCTATCAAGAACAAAGCAATTTTGGGGGTTTGCTCCTAAATCACAATGGCTCTTGCCATAATCGTTGAAATGCACTCGGAACATTTTTACAAAAGTTCATGCGATCAAGCAGCCTTGGTAGTTTCGGTCCCACTGGCTTACGGCCTACATAGGAGACGTGGCGTTTATCAATAGGATTTGGACAGACTGTGCTGGTATAGTGCTGGTACCTGGTACCAGGTACAAAGCCCTGCACGGGCACCTGCTTAGTTGGTGCTTGACCGGGTAGGGTGATTTGTCCCTCACAAATTTATGTGTTTTGCTTGGGCTAAGTGTTATACTTACTCTAAGTGGATTTATGCGCACTTAGCCTAAGTAAAAATTTGTGTACCTTGCACCGAACAATTTTCTGCCATGACTGCACAGAAAACCGACGTGGCGTTGTGAATAACTAAATCGATCTTGAGAAAATCAAGGCCAGTTTAACCATTTCAAACCAATTTTAATTTATTAGCATGGAGGTAGGTCGAGTAGGAGGTACTGTATGACCTACAGCATGCAATGATTCAATAATACTTCGTACACTCATTTTACACATCCTAAAGCTGATCCTAACCGTAAGACGAGACCGAGACATACATGGACGTTGAATTCGAGCCTGCCATATTTACTTAAGCAGAAGATAACATTTATTCAATGACGGATAATGCATTGAATATGTCTCGGAAGCATTCTGATTGTCTGGTAGACCATGGTACTGAACATTGTATAGTAATGAATCTCGGAAGCAAGACTGGAGGCACGAGATTTTCAGAAAGTGTGGGGAGCGCATGCCGGGTCACGAGACTTTGTGAGACGTCCTGATTGGATAGAAGCCTTTTCAGTCAATTGAATAGTTTGACATCCTCGATTTCTACGTCTCGGTCTCGGTCTCGCTGCACGGTTAGGATCGGCTTAAGGCTGTGTAGGATTTTGGTATTAAAGTTCTACAAGTCCACATGAGGGTGCAGGAAACTCGACAGAAACATCCGACTGGCCAAAATCTAATGCAGGATCTCGCTACCAGCCAGAAGACCGAATCCATTGCTCAAGACAGGTTCCATTCTGGGTGGTCCCTGGAATACCACGGAACAGTTCTTTTTGGCGCTGGCAATACCGGTATTGGTAGTACCAAACCAAAAGCACCACAAAATAACATGACATCAAAAACAAGTCACCAACCATCATTTTGTTGGCTGTTGTCACACCTCCCTCCTCTAAAGTAGATGTAATTTGTCACTCTCATGGTAACATTCAAAAGGTACTCGCAATGACTACTTTGTCAATATGAACATGACCGTCGCAGCGGCTTCATCTAGAAGTCCATTTTGCGGCTGTGTAGTTACTCAGTGGCTAATAAACTGGAGACTCCCATTTTCTCTGGATTATTGACTTTCTGGCATCAGTGGCGGTGGTGGAAGCCATTTCCCAGGCCCAAACCCAATTGCCTTTCACAATGGCACCACCCATGAAACCAAGAAGCCCAAGGCATCAAAATATACACCGGTAATACCAGCAAAAAGAAGAAATGGGCGGTAGATTCTCAAATTGAATCCACCAGTCAACAAGACGATCGATCGAACGAAGATGGTGACTGCTACTAATAGCGACAACAACAAGCAGTCGCCACTACTACTAAAATAACAGCAAGCCATCGGTTGTTGAAACCGATTCCGTTTTTGAAACCGATTCCGATGTCGGCAACAGAGTCGAACAGTATCTTGTGGCAGAAGAATAAAACGAGTTTCATTGTGGATTGACACCTCTACTATCAAGCCCCATTCGATATATTTAATACTATCAAGCCCCATTTGATATAGAATTGTCCAGCAGCATTATGTTCTCACTAAAAGAAAGTCTAGTGCAGTCGAAGTAGTGCTGTAGAGTATGCCCCCTGACGGTCGGTGCATGTTGTTGTCTGGATGGTGAGTGTTGGGCTTGACTTGCAGAAAACAACAACACGGAAAATGGGGGTATCCAAAATGTGGTTGCATTCAGGTCAAAGATTTAGAGGGGAACTTGAAGAAGGCTTAGAATATACTCATTATCTTAAAGGTGAGAATACTCAGGTTCCGTAACCAGTCTTCTGGCTGGTAGCTCGACGTGAAATCGTAGTGATCAAAACAAACAGGTACAAGACACTTGCCACTGAAAAAGCCAGTGGAGAGGAGAGGTAATACACCGATCTACAACCCCAGATGAGTAGTGGTAGTAGATCTACTAATACTGTTTTTTACCCTGACAGGGTCAAACCACGTACCGTTATGTAAAGGTATTTGGTGACATTTTAGTTCTCCTTTTTCCAATTTGAAAATGGTGAGCTCCTCTAGCCTATGAAAATAGCAGGTGTGATAGCTACGGGTACGAGTATCGTTATGGCGTGCTACCGGTACGGTACTTATATCAAGATGCACAGGAAATTCCACAGTGGGCATTTGGCAAGCCCAATCAACTGCAAGCCCAATGTATGCACTCAAATCCCACATACATTTAGCTCGGCAGTTGGCACTTCATCACCCCAGCCACCAAACAAAACAAATCTCAGGATGTCGCCAGCTTAGCCACCAGGAGCACTATGGCTGCCTACCCACCCACCAAGAGAAGTGGTCCGCCCTCACCTCGTTCACGCTCCGACCTTTGTTCGAAGTAGGGGTGACAACCCTTGGATATGGATCTTGCAATGATTCCACAGCCCACGACACTGACGAACCCCGAAAGCCACATGGAAGTGAAAAATGCATTCAAAGTGGCAAGATCAGCCCCTTGGTGGGCTTGGAGAAAGCCCAACGAAATGAGTGTGAGAAAGATCAATGTCAACGAAGCCACTCCCACTAGACCTTCAACGAACGTAACCTTCAATTCTGCAACATCAAGAATGGAGAGCCGTGCAATGCTTGACAGAACGAAGGAAATGAAAAGAGTTAGGTTGAGGGTTCCACCGGCAAAGACTGCCTGGAATCCTCGCACAGTTTCTTCAAACACTTGTTCTGCCATTTTCTGTTCGGAAGTGACGTAGGGAGAATCATCTCCTTCCAGTTGTTGCAGTACTTCGTAGGACTTCGTGACATCGAGCCAGGTTCTGCTATTGGCTAGGCTTCCTACGGCGTCTGCCAGGAGAAAGACAATCACCAGGCTGGCCTTGATGTTTGTGAGGATGGTTGTCACTGCCAATAAATTGAATGCGTCCTGGTCCTCAAATACCGTCTGCCGTAGACATTTCCCGGACATTTCCATGACGATTACCGCCACCATGACTCCAATGAGCCGCGTGGTACAAAGCGCCAGGATTGTTCGTCCGCGGGGAGACGCTGGATCCGGTACAAACATTGTATTGGAGGCAAGCAAGACGAGGACCGCGGAGGCTCGATGCAGATATGCATTCTCGGCGTAGGGCATGGATGCTTTCCAAATCGTGATTAGACACCATACCTGCCAAACCACAAACGTTGGTATCTCCAAACGAGAAGTGCCTGTGGCCCACGCATACCAAGTGAATGCAATAGTGGAGAGTAACTGCAAAATGAAGATCGATACTCCAATCCGACGAAAAGAAAGACGATTCAAGCTGCGGGATTCTTTCTGGCTTCCATCTTGACTAGACTCGTCAGATCGGCTTTGGGATGACTGTGGAAGCAACACCGGTGATGCTTGGACAGGGGAGGAGGATGTTGAATTGTTCGAGGAGACTGCAATAGAATGTGGGGCTGCGTTCGAGTCAACCGTCACCACAGACGCAGTTTCTCGTTGGCACGTGCTATCTTCTTGGTGAGCTCTGCTGCTATCTGTCCTCCCCTCTTCCAACAAGTCAACCGGCATCGCAGGTACTACGAGGATCTTCTGCAGAAGGACTTGTTCATCAGTGCGAAGTTTGTGTGTAAATGGGTCACACTGCTAACCACTCACCCAAGGACCCAGGAAAAGGTAGACTGCCTCCCCATTTTAAGGGAAGGACGAATGATGCTATATAACGAATACTTCTGACACTCCCCATCGTCCGAGTGCAGCACAGATACCGTATAGGACTACCTCCCAGGAACCAGTAGGCTTTTAAGCTGGGCTGTAGGGGGGAACAAGAGACGTGGGTCTTGTCGGTCCTTAGAGCGGGGCATGAGTCGCAGACAGGCGGCTCCCAGAAGCACTGCAGCAGCCGTCTGCGACTCGAAGTCACAAAGTACCACAATTTGGGCTCATAACCTGCGAAGTTTGTGTGTAAATGGGTCACACTGTACGACATGCTAACCACTCACCCAAGGACCCAGGAAAAGGTAGACTGCCTCCCCATTTTAAGGGAAGGACGAATGATGCTATAACGAATACTTCTGACAATCAGACCCTGATGTCTCCTTTGGAAGCTTCGACAACGGCAAAAAGGGAGGTCAGGCCAAACGCGACTCATAGATTTAACTACGAGAGCCTTCAGGGACTTAAACGAAGTCGCAACCGAAAGGTGAAGGTCGCAGAGCGCAGAGATACCTTCACCCTAGCTAGAGACTATTAATAGTCTACCCAGGAGGACCCCTGGATCCCACCAACATCATTTTTGTTCTCCTTCGTACGGTGGCTACTGTCTAGCTAGCTAGTAGCTCTAGCTAGAGACAGCTATACGGTACCAATTTTACTGGCTCTACCACTGGGCTGTACAGGTACCATACCGTGGCTCTTCCTGGGACCAGGCCCGGTCAAACAAAAAAAGTACTGCGAAATCCACATTCCACATGCATCCAGGTGTGTTTGACGCTACAGCAATGCCCAGCAGCACACCTGAGAAACAAATTTACCAGGGCAATTTGCTTTCTGCGTCGGTGGTAGCGCTTGCACTGCAAATTTTTTAAAAGCTCTTTGTGATTTTCAGACAGGTAGTCTAGGTTTTGATACTGACCTCCCTGCACAACTTCCGGGTTCTTTGTTTGCTTAGCCGTTTGATTGAAAATGCCGAGCGAAAGAGGCCTCAATCAATTTAACGAGAGAAGAGTTTGTTCAATACTATAATCTTGAGGACTCCAGTTTGAAGTGATTTCCAGTTTCTTGCCGTCAAAGGAATCGAACAATGCCTGATGAGCATGTTTGGAAAAGTCGCTGTCTTTGCTACGATGCTCATAGTCTGCAATCCAATCTAATAGCATGGGTAGATTCGCATCTTGATCTTGTTTGCCATGTGGGTACTTGTGTGGTTCCCACGGCCGTGCCTTGGCATTTTCTTGGCACGTGAGAATGGGTAAATTGAGGAAAATGGTCAATGTGGCCTTGGGAGCGACGTGACTCAAGAGATCGGCATAACATCCTTCCATGATCCACAACTCTGGAGGTTTCCGCTGCTGTTGAGCCATAATCCAGCGATCCAATTCCTGTGTAGCAATGTGGTGTGGTTTCCGTTTCGGAACAGATTGGTCATCTTTGTGACACCAAGCAATGGAATCCAGATCCAAATGAGGCCATTCCGGGTGCTTGGACACGAGATTTCTGGCTAAAGTGGACTTGCCTGATCCTGAGTTTCCAAAGACAATGATTGTGGGATAGCGGAGCAATAAGGGCGACTTCATACTTGTTTCAAGTACATGTAACTGGTTGAGGATGCATCTTGCTTGCTTTCATCAAATTTCGTCTCCTGGAGACGATTTGCTTTAGGGGTAATGGTACCGATGGGGGCAGAGGTTTGAATTATACCCGGCGCGCATTACTTAGAAGGCCCTGTAGAAGTCTACGTATTCGACTAGTATTGTATTGACGGGATACAGTCAACGCATGTACATGCACATGAAAGTCGCCTTGCGTTCTTCACATTTTAAAAGTGGTTCCTAATTTTTCGGGGTCACCTGTGATTTGATTGGACGCTGATCTTTTTTCAATGACTGACATTGAATGACGTACGAGGTGCAATGCGGATCTCAGAAAGGTAGTTGTAGTAATAAAAGTTTTTATATATAGATTAATTTACCCTATATCCCTACCGTTTATACCTATATT